>JAWPHD010004183.1:0-194888 GCA_037043455.1 Cyrtodaria siliqua | reverse complement strand
GTTATGGCCCTTGTTTTGCTGAAAAATGCCGTTTTAAGCCTTGTAAACACTGTAGCACCTTCGTTTATTATTTGACCTTTATGAAACTTTGCCAGTGTCTTTATTTCAATGAAAGCTCGGAGAAGTTCGAAAACCAGCCAGATGGGATAACTTTCACAGGAGTTATGGCCCTTGTTTTGCTGAAAAAATGCCATTGTCTGCCTTGTGAACACTCGAGCACCTTCATTTATTATTTGATCTTTACCAAACATGTTAATTTTTTTTAAAGGGACACTGTCCGTAACTTTTAGCTTATAAAACACACACTAATTATGTTTGCAAACATTACTGAACATTTACTTATTAAAGCAGGATTGTTTGACGGAATTCAATCGCGGTACAAAACAAGAGGTCAATGACCTTGAAGCTCTACTGATTGATTTTGATTTCAGGAAGTAGTCGCTACAGACTTGTTTTTTGAAAAATTATTTTTAGCCGTGGCGGCCATCTTGAATTTCCGGCCGACCTGAAATTTTGCTAGGATCAATTAGACATCAAGAGCAACATTCCTGTGAAGTTTCATGAAAATCCGTCAAGTAGTTTCACAGGAATAGTCGCTACAAGTTTTCATCATATAACTCTATGTAAACAAAGATGGCCGCTGACAGCCATGTTTAACGTCGAATCAAAATAATGTTTGACTCTGATAACCATCATGTCATGCTGATCATTTTACAAAAAGTCCCATATCAATATCACTTATAGTTTTCAAGACGTAGTCGCTACAAACGTCTTTTTTAAAAAATCTAATTTTAGCTGTGGCGGCCATCTTGAATTTCTGGCCAATCTGAAATTTTGCTAGGATCAATTAAACATTAAGAGCAACATTCCTGTAAAGTGTCATGAAAATCTGCCAAGTAGTTTCAAAGGATTAGTCGCTACAAGTTTTTACTATATAACTCTATGTAAACAAAGATGGCCGCTGGCAGCCATGTTTAACGTTGAATCAAAACAATTTTTGACAAGGACCAACATCATGTCATGCTGATCATTTTACAAAAAGTCCAATATTAATATCACTTATAGTTTTCAAGTAGTAGTCGCTACAAACTTGTATTTTGAAAATCTATTTTTAGCCATGGCAGCCATCTTGAACTTCTGGGCGACCTGAAATTTCGCTAGGATCAATTACACATCAAGAGCAACATTCCTGTGAAGTTCATGAAAATCCGTTAAGTAGTTTCAGAGGAGTAGTCGCTACAAGTTTTCATCATATAACTCTATGTAAACAAAGATGGCCACTGGCAGCCATGTTAAACGTCGAATCAAAATAATGTTTGACTCTGATAACCATCATGTCATGCTGATCATTTTACAAAAAGTCCCATATCAATATCACTTATAGTTTTTAAGACGTAGTCGCTACAAACTTCTTTTTTAAAAATCTATTTTTAGCTGTGGCGGCCATCTTGAATTTCTGGCCGATCTGAAATTTTGCTAGGATCAATTAGACATTAAGAGCAACATTCCTGTAAAGTTTCATGAAAATCTGTCGAGTAGTTTCAAAGGAGTAGTCGCTACAAGTTTTTACTATATAACTGTATGTAAACAAAGATGGCTGCTGGCAGCCATGTTTAACGTTGAATCAAAACGATTTTTGACAAGGACCAACACCATATCATGATGATCATTTTAGAAAAAGTCCCATATCAATATCACTTATAGTTTTCAAGAAGTAGTCGCTACAAACTTGTATTTTGAAAATTTATTTTTAGCCGTGGCGGCCATCTTGAATTTCCGGCCGACCTGAAATTTTGCTAGGATCAATTAGACATCAAGAGCAACATTCCTGTGAAGTTTCATGAAAATCCGTCAAGTAGTTTCAGAGGAGTAGTCGCTACAAGTTTTCATTATATAACTCTATGTAAACAAAGATGGCTGCTGGCAGCCATGTTTAACGTCGAATCAAAAAGATTTTCGACAAGGACCAACATCATGTCATGCTGATCATTTAGAAAAAGTCCCATATCAATATCACTTATAGTTTTCATGAAAAAGTCGCTACAAACTTGTTTTTTAAAAACCTATTTTTAGATCTGGCGGCCATCTTGGATTTCACATCAACATGAATTTTTGCTAGGATCAACTAGACTTCATGGGCAACATTTCTGTAAAGTTTCTTGAAAATCCATTCAGTAGTTTCAGAGGAGTAGTCGCTACAAAAAAAAGTTTACGGACAGACAGACGGACGGACAGACGGACAGACGGACAGACAGACGGACGACGGACGCCGCACCACGGCATAAGCTCTGCTGATCTCTGATCAGTAGAGCTAAAAAGAGAAACCATTTCGGGCGATTGAACTCGCAGCCCAAACTAAAATTACACTCGCGGTAATAATAGTGAGCGTAAAGTGGTAGACCTAGCTCCCGACTGAGCTAAGCGGGCTATACATATTACGCACTAAATACTATGATGAAAACCTAATACGCTAATGGCAGTCACGTGATCGCAGAAAAGGTAAATACGGTGGGTCCCACTTTATTTACAAATAATAATTTCAGCTTTTTTTCCCCAAACTCACGAATGTATTACTATAGACTTCTTAGTGTCTATGCTCATGTTTTCATGTATATATTTCACTGAATAAAAGTCAGACAGTTATTTGGTTATGCTCAATATCTGCTTACTTACGGACCGTGTCCCTTTAAAGAATATTAGGACAGCCAGTAGAGTGCTACAGGCCTCTTGTTTCATTTCAAATTAAAGGGTTTACAATTAAAAAGTGAAGATCAACTTAATTATGTTTTTTTTATTTTAAAAATATTTTATTATAATATATAACCATGTACAAAAACTGGAATACATGCTTTATACTGTATATATTGAATAATAATTATGTAATATGTCTGGATGTATGAACAGATGATACATGATGTATGAAATGGCTTTGGTCTTTATGAACAAAACTTCCAAACACACACACAGTCTTACAGATGCAATACTCTTGCAGTCACAGTAGTACACCAGACACAATGCTCTTTTAGATGCAATACTCTTGCAGAGGCAACATAACATCTGATGCAATACTCTTGCAGATGCAATATTACACCCAGCTGCAATATTACACCCCCATGCAATACTCTTGCAGATGCAATATTACACCCATTGCAATACTCTTGCAGATGCAATATTCCACCCATTGCAATACTCTTGCAGATGCAATATTACACCCGACGTAATACTCCTGCAGATGCAATATTACACCCAATGCAATACTCTTGCAGATGAAATATTACACCCAGCGCAATCCTCTTGCAGATGCAATATTACACGCAGCGCAATCCTCTTGCAGATGCAATATTACACCCAGCGCAATCCTCTTGCAGATGCAGTATTACACCCAGCGCAATACTCTTGCAGATGCAATATTACACCCAATGCAATCCTCTTGCAGATGCATTACACCCAATGCAATACTCTTGCAGTGGCACTATTACACCAAACGCAATACTCTTGCATTGACGCAAAAGTAAACAATACTCTTTTAGATACACCAGAGTTGGTGACCACAAAATCATTCTCATTTTTTTTCAGATATGAACACAACACACAATTCTCTACACAGATGCAACAGTACAAAGTTGTCAATTATCCTCATGTTTGTTGCTAAAATATAAAGAACCTGTACATAGGTACATGTATCTGGCAATATGGGCATGCCAGTGAACATTGCAGCTACCTTAGTGTAGTAGTGTTAGTAACATGTTAATACATATAATTTCTTTTAAATGAAAATGAAGTTTACTCTCCATCTTTGATAACATACTCGCGGTCAATGAAAACGCACCTCAAAAAATATCTTTTAAAACTTAAAATTTGAGGCATTTTGGACAAAAGATAATATAATCCATATAAGGAGTCGACATTTAACATTTTTTTACGTGCATACCTGGATTTAGTGCACTACATATTGTTGTTATGAAATACAAGTGCATTTCCGGGTTTCTACAGTTAGCAAAAAGAAATCATTTCATCGGAAACATTCATTGCATAAAACTGTCAAAAGTCAACCAATAAAAAGGCCAGTAAAATCAATAAAATTTATTCCGAGAGATTAATGCAAGTTGAAATTTAGTGCAAGTTTTCTTTTATGATTATCCATAGAATACGATGTTAATTAAATTGAATTGAATTGGGTTTTAAGGCGCATCAACACATGAAAAGGTTATATGGCGCCTATAACTGCTTGTCATGAAAGCCTACCAATAAACATGTAAGACAAGTAAGGTATCAAGATTCAATAAGATTCGAAAAATCCACAGCATAAATATATGTAGTTAACGATGCGTTTTTATTGACCGTCAGTATAAAATATATATCTATTAATGTATATATCTGCATGTAGTATTCAAGCTTAGAATAACACAGCTGACAACCATTTAAAAACTAATATTAAAAACTGGTAGTGCTTGCAGTTGTGTACCTCTTCAATATGTGGATTACGAAATTTCGAAAAGTGGAGAACTCCTGTTGAAGAAGAAATATGTTTTACATTTACAAACAATACGGAAAAGCACGGAGAGTGTTTTCTTGGCAAAAGTAATGAAAAGTCAACCCTCCAAATAAATCGCCTCCTTTGTCAGATTCCTGAACTATAATGTAGTTTAACTAAATATTTCGCTAAGAATTTATTTTAAAATGGCAATGGCTCATAAACAAATACTTTATTAATAGATTATTTTTAAAAGAATTAAAGAAAAATACTTTAGAGTGACTTTTCAATAGACTTTCTTTTTGCATGTGCTATCATACATTAATCATGGGCTATTGTACATTGAGCACATACAAAAAGATTGAAATAAAAATCAGATAATTTCTTTCTTCAACGTTGGCTTCCTCCTGCACACTATTGATGAAGTATCACAGAAATAAACATGAACAAAAATAAAACAAGCTGTTATTTTGTTGAAACGAAATGAGCCTGCAGTGTATATTATACCTTCTTTTTTTTATAAACTAACTATACGTATATGTTATTGCTAAACTTCTATTTTCAGAATCTATGAAGATTTAATGTACACTGCATACATGACTGAAAGCCGTGACTTCTTAATAGGTCGTTTGTAACGTCTTCTCAAGTCACGACTATAAGCCATCAGTTCTTAAATTTATTGATGAACACAAAATGGACTTAATCAACACTTACACTCTGGATCAGAAAATATGCAGAGTCACTGTATCAAGAAACCATCTCATCTAGGTTTTTGATGTTAATATTAGATTTTGATTCGGTTAAAAATGTACTAAAAATATAAACCAGATCAACTTTTAAAGATAATTTCGCATGATGCCAATTTATGCAACTGTTAAAAAATTTCCATATTGATCCCATATGTTATGTTAAAGAGGCTTGCACACTTATATCAGTATAGTTTTAGTTCTTTCTAAATTTAAATTTAGAGTGATGACATCTGTAATAATTTCCAATGTTTTGAAAATCACCGACAAATTGAAAACTTCCAATATTTCAATATTATAATTTTACAAACTGGTTTAATAAGAATGCTACACAAAGCATCACTTACGCTCTAATATAGTACACAAGCCTCCCCAATGACTTCGTTTAAACTTAACACATGAGGCCCCCATGTGACTTGGTTCAAACCTGGAACATGAGCTCCCTAATGCTATTGTTAAAAACCTTACACATAACAGCTTCCCAACCATGGTTCAAACCTGAGGCACACAAGCCTCCCTTACGATAATGATAAAATCTAGCACACTAGTCTCCATAATGACTTGGTTCAAACAAAGCACACAAGCCTCCCTAATGCCACAGTTCAAACTTCAGGCACACAAGCCTTCTTTATGACATGGATCAAATGTAGCACACGAGCCTCCATAATGACTTGGTTCAACATGCACATGAACCTCCCGCATGACATGGTTCAAACCTAGCACACAAGCCTCCCTAATGCCAAGGTTCAACCCTTAGACACAAGAGCCTCCCACATGACATGTTTCAAACCTAGCACACAAGCCTCCCAAATGCCATGGTTCAACCCTTAGGCAGGAGAATCTCCCGCATGGTTTAAACATAGCACACAAGCTCCCTATGCCATGGTTCAAACATTAGGCACACAAGTCTTCCTTATGACATGGTTGAAACCTTAGGCTCAGCAACCTCCCAAATAAAATGGTCGAAACCCAGCAAACTATTTTGAATTACCCAGTTTTCATTATTGCTTTACCGGTAATTATAATCTCATTGGGACAACATGACTTTTAGTGGGCGAAAAAAAAGAAGATTTTTCGAAGCTTCCAAATTAGAATCCTTCTACGCAATTAGGATTTATCTAATTTTCAAAACTATTGTAATTCTAATACCCGTAACTCGGTAAATGAGTTTAATGAAGCACACTTAAAACTTATTGCTTAATGATGACGTATTTTGATGTAGAGATATATCTACACGCCTATATTAGAAATTACATCTGTCATAACATATCAAGTCACTGTGATGGTTCTGTAAACCTCTATAAATAATAATTTACAAGTTATGGCAACTTAATTAAAATACAATAAACAGAAAAATTACTGGTCATTTTCAATATCTTTACTGTGTTTGTATACAAGGTGTGTTGTGAACTGACCTTTTTACCTATCGAAAAAAAAAAAAATGCCTAACAACTTTAAACATCGATAAAACAAAATTCCGATAATATGAATTTTAACAGATATAGTTTTATATTTATAAACCCTTTTCTAAAATTCTTGTTGAAAAATTGCTTTGGTCAGGATCAGGGAAATATACCCTAAACACCGAGATTTGGCAAATAATTTTTAAGTTTAACAATATACAGACAAAGGATAGACACAAAACTGACCAATAATTGTGAAAAGATCACAGATAGCATTTAATAATCTCTTTAATATAATCAGGGCATCTGTGGACAGTGGATAAAACAACAGTGCTGTAAAAACTATACAGATGCACTTCTAAAATTTTACCAACAAAAATATCATAAAAAATGTATACATTAATAAAAACAACAATTAAAATGCTAGACATATTCTAAGATAGGGATATTTGTTGTAAAAATTCACAAATCGAAACAAGTCGCCAGCTTTTCTTTATTATTGAATTCCATTAATGTTTAAATCATTGTTTAATCATCTATAATTTGTTCACACGATATGTAAACACACTGGACGGATAAAAAAATAAAATCTCACAAGATGGCGTTTGTCATAACATTAAACGCAGTATTTTCGTTTTAACACTTCAATATAGTCTGCATTGGCTTTGGCAAAATTGGACGATGCTAGCATTGGATCATCACTCCGAAGTAATGGACGGATCTGGTCATGTGGTGCTGAAAGTAGATTGTAGTTTCATTAATAAATAATACTGAATGGTTAAGTGATAATTTGACTATGATTTCTGTTGAGCCACTTCTATACAGTGAAAGGTTCATCAAAGCCACCAAAATGGTATTTGTTTTTTCAAAAATGTTACTGTGGTGTTTATCTCATTTCTTGCTATGCAACTTTGGTGTTTATTTCATTTCTTGCTATGAAACTTTGGTGTTGATCTCACTTCTTGCTATGCAATGGTGGTGTTTATCTCATTTCTTGCTATGCATCCTCTCCTTCGAATAACACTACACATTCCAACCTTAAGTGCATCACCATGTCTGACTTTGACCTACATTTTAATCTTTTGAAAAACTGAAAGGTTTGTGTCTAGGAAAATATTAACATTCGTAATTAGGTGAGTTTGTAGGACACAATTTACTCTACAGCCTTCAAATTACAAGTACACTTGGCCACAAAAGTATACATATTGACTTGGCCACAAAAGTATACATATTGACTTGGCCACAAAAGTATACATATTTACTTGGCCACAAAAGTATACATATTGACTTGGCCACACAAGTATACATATTGACTTGGCCACAAAAGTATACATATTGACTTGGCCACACAAGTATACATATTGACTTGGCCACACAAGTATACATATTGACTTGGCCACACAAGTATACATACTGACTTGGCCACAAAGTATACATATTGACTTGGCCACACAAGTATACATATTGACTTGGCCACACAAGTATACATATTGACTTGGCCACACAAGTATACATATTGACTTGGCCACAAAAGTATACATACTGACTTGGCCACACAAGTATACATATTGACTTGGCCACACAAGTATACATACTGACTTGGCCACAAAAGTATACATATTGACTTGGCCACAAAAGTATACATATTGATCACTTGGCCATACAAGTATACATATTGACTTGGTCACACAAGTATACATATTGACTTGGCCACACACGTATACATATTGACTTGGCCACACAAGTATACATATTGACGTGGCCACACAAGTATACATACTGACTTGGCCACACAAGTATACGTATTGACTTGGCCACACAAGTATACATACTGACTTGGCCACAAAAGTATACATATTGACTTGGCCACAAAAGTAAACATATTGATCACTTGGCCACACAAGTATACATATTGGCTTGGCTACACAAGTATACATATTGACTTGGCCACACAAGTATACATATCGACTTGGCCACAAAAGTATACATACTGACTTGGCCACACAAGTATACATATTGACTTGGCCACACAAGTATACATACTGACTTGGCCACAAAAGTATACATATTGACTTGGCCACAAAAGTATACATATTGATCACTTGGCCATACAAGTATACATATTGACTTGGTCACACAAGTATAAATATTGACTTGGCCACACACGTATACATATTGACTTGGCCACACAAGTATACATATTGACGTGGCCACACAAGTATACATACTGACTTGGCCACACAAGTATACGTATTGACTTGGCCACACAAGTATACATACTGACTTGGCCACAAAAGTATACATATTGACTTGGCCACAAAAGTAAACATATTGATCACTTGGCCACACAAGTATACATATTGGCTTGGCTACACAAGTATACATATTGACTTGGCCACACAAGTATACATATCAACTTGACAAGTATACATATTGACTTGGCCACAAAAGTATACATATTGACTTGGCCACAAAAGTATACATATTGATCACTTGGCCACACAAGTATACATATTGGCTTGGCTACACAAGTATACATATTGACTTGGCCACACAAGTATACATATCGACTTGACAAGTATACATATTGACTTGGCCACAAAAGTATACATATTGACTTGGCCACAAAAGTATACATATTGACTTGGCCACACAAGTATACATATTGACTTGGCCACAAAAGTATACATATTGACTTGGCCACACAAGTATACATATTGACTTGGCCACAAAAGTATACATATTGACTTGGCCACACAAGTATACATATTGACTTGAATGACCACACAAGTATACATATTGACTTGGCCACAAAAGTATACATATTGATCACTTGGCCACACAAGTATACATATTGACTTGGCCACACAAGTAAACATATCGACTTGGCCACACAGGTATACATATCGACTTGGCCACACAAGTATACATATCGACTTGGCCACTCAATTATACATATTGACTTGGCCACACACGTATACATATTGACTTGGCCACACACATATACATATTGACTTGGCCACACAAGTATACATATTGACTTGACATGACCACACAAGTATACATATTGACTTGGCCACACAAGTATACATATCGACTTGGCCACACAAGTATACATATCAACTTGGCCACACAAGTATACATATTGACTTGGCCACACAATTATACATATTGAATTGGCCACACACGTATACATATTGACTTGGCCACACACATATACATATTGACTCCTCACAAGTATACACAAGTTTACATATTTACTTGGCCACATCAGCAACATATTGACTTCACATGGCCACACAAGTATACATATTGACTTGGCCACACAAGTATACATATTGACTTGGCCACACAAGTATACGTATTGACTTGGCCACACAAGTATACATATTGACTTGGCCACACAAGCAACATATTGACTTGACATGGCCACACAAGTATTCATATCGGCTTGGTCACACAAGTATACATATCAACTTGGCCACACAAGCATACATATCGACTTGGCCACACAAGTATACATATTGACTTGGCCACACAAGTATACATACTGACTTGGCCACACAAGTATACATACTGACTTGGCCATATCGACTTGCACACAAGTATACATATCGACTTGGCCACACAAGTATACATATCGACTTGGCCACACAAGTATACATATCGACTTGGCCACACAAGTATACATATCTACTTGGCCACACAAGTATACATATCGACTTGGCCACACAAGTATACATATTGACTTGACATGGCCACACAAGTATATATATTGACTTGACATGGCCACACAAGTATACATATTGACTTGGCCACACAAGTGTACATATTGACTTGACATGACCACACAAGTTTACATATTGACTTGACCATACAAGTATACATAATGACTTGACTTGGCCACATAAGTATACATATTGACTTGGCCACACAAGCAACATATTGACGACATGGCCACACAAGTATACATATCGACTTGACCACACAAGTATAACTATTGACGACTTTCCACACAAATATACATATCGACAACTTGGCCACACAGGTAAAAATATTGACTTGACTTGGTCACACAAGTGAACATATTGACTTGGCCACGGAGGAATACATCTCGACTTGACCACACAAGAAACATATTGATTTGACTTGGCCACACATGTATACATACTGACTTGGCCACACACATAAATATTGACTTGAACATACTGACTAGACCATACAAATATATATATTTACTTGACCACACACGTAAACTGTTCACTTGACCACACACGTATGCATACTGACTTGGCCATGCAAGTATAAATATTGACTTGACCCCAAATAATGGATTTACTTGGCCACATATACCAGATATTTTACTTTGTTGTATGAGACTTTAACCTTTGATTGTTAATCCTACAGAAAGATGTAGTACACAATGCTTCTAATCATTCAGTTTAAGAGAAACCAAGCAATCACACAACTAAATTAAGGTGTACTGCAGCATTCCGTTCACGTTGATGCATGTCTCACTCACCTGCTTCTAAATGTTTGGCTATACTTCTGTCTAGTTCTGCCCTGAGTTTATTACTGAGTACATCCTCAGAGATGCTGCCGTTTACCTTGCTGAGGTCCAGCACGTGGCCGTTCAACGACAGGTTTGTCATACTGCCGTACATACGATTACGATGTCGCTCGGCACTGAAAGTAGGTAAAAATAAAATGTACAGGCAAAAAAACATAGCTTGAGATATAGTTAACATTATTAGCAAAATTTCAAATTAAATTTTCAGGTAAAATTTTATTTCATTTTAACTGCATCAATTCACTGAAAATGAATTCAGAAAACTTGAGACCAGTAGTATTAAGGGACTTGCTATAGCAGTAACTTGTTACACTTTTGGTGAAAAGACAGTAACCGGTATCTTTAGAAAAATATATATTTATATTTAATAAAATAGTGTTTTGTATTATAAATATGAAATGAATATTTACATGCACACGTTTTTACATTTATAACACTGGTGTAGTGGTGTGGGGGTGGTGGGGGTGGTGGGGGCGGAAGACGGTTGGTTTTTGAAGACTAGGATAAGAAAGAAATACAACGGTCAGTGATTGCAGAAAGGGGTTTGTAAAGTAATTTACATTGCTTGCATAACGGTTAACCTGTTAAGCATGAACCGCCTCATGACAAGGCCATTTTCATATTTAATGTTTTCTTTGTACAATCTTTGTTGGCAGATTACTTACACCAACTTGTTTTTAAAACCAAATGCTTTATCATTGGAAGAGTGCAACTGTTCACTGAGGCGCATCCTCCACTGCATCTCACTCTCGTACAGATCGCGATACCGCTTCGCCTCCAAGTCCTTTGTCTCCAGCTTGGCAAGGGCTTGTTCATATCTAATACGTAAGTCCGTCACCTCTTCCTGAAAGGAAAATGAAAACGTTTAGTAATTTAGTAAATACAAAGTATTTAGAGCTGCCCCAAGAAAAGGAGCAAAACATAGGGAGCAAAACATAGGTATCAGGAATTTCCTTTTTCTTTTATAGATTACTTGGTCTCTTCAAGTGCTCTAATAATACTTTAGTACGCTGGATCACCGTTTTTGTTTTTCTGTTTTCCGAAGATAATTGAAAATATTGGTTTTTAATCCCAGCCTGCTTGTTATCCTAATTTATTATATACTTTCCAGTGAAATATTGGATATCATGTTTAAAATAAAACCTTAAATTTTCATTGTTTATATTTCACGTGAAATACTGAAAATGACGTTATGCCGCTATTGACGTCATTGTTTTGGCGCATTATGTTTTTTCTGCATAAGTTTCAAGGTTTTGAGTATAATAAAAGTATATTTGTTTGTTTGTCGTGAATATAGGATTTGTTTTCATGCTGAAGTGAGGAAACTCACATATTTTCACTCGTGCTAAAGCACTCGTGAAAATATAATTTTTTTCACTTCTCGATGAAAATAAATCCTGCATTCACTCCAAACAAACAAATATACTATTTAATATACTTCATAAATATCCTCTATATATTTAATGAGTGTAATGTTGCCTGTTTATTTACGGTACCACTGTGACTGTCTAATACTTAGCTACTTACTGCCTAATTATGATATCTAGTAAGGCATTTTGGTTAAATGATTTTTGACGAATAACAGGACTTAATATTTGTCAAATGTAACACATTCAAATACTAGACGGGTGTTCCGCGGAAAACTTGTGTCGCCTGTCAGCGCTTTGTCAGTATAACAAGGTTTTTTGGAACCAGATAAATGACCTTGACAAACTGGCCTAAGTTTTCGTGAAGAAAAAATGAGTAATTAACCCATATAAGGACCTTCAATGTTACCTTGACCTTTATATTTTAGTATGGTCATGTTGATGTTGTCATGATGAGTATATATTGAAAGTTTGATGAAGAAATATCAATGAGAAATTTATAGCCAACGTTAAGGTTTTCGTGAAGAAAAAAAAAGAGTATTTAACTCATATAATGACATTCAGTGTGACCTTGACCTTTATATTTTAGTATGGTCATGCTGATGTTGTCATGATGAGTATATATTGAAAGTTTGATGAAGAAATATTAAGAAATGAGGAAGTTATAGGCAACGTTAAGTTTTCGTGACGGACTGATGGCCTGATGGACGGACGACAAATATATTCCTATGTATCGCATTTTTCTTCGAAAATGCGACACAAAAATGTTCTTCTTGCATATAAAAACAAGAGGCCCAAGAGGGCCTCTGGACGCTCTACTGGATAAAACAGCTCTTATATCAAGGGTTGTCGTCATAAAATTTCCATTCTTTTAAAATATTGCAAAAAACACACACAAAACAACAACACCCAACAACAGAAACTTAAACCCTTGGCCCATGCTAACAATTTAAACAAGCGGCCCTAGTTCTAATTTGATATGGTTATTTAGGAACTCGAGACACAACAATTGTATAAAAAAGTTTTTGATCGCCTGTAGAGGAGCCTCTTTATACAGGCGGTCAAAACCTATTTTATATAATTGTTGTGCCTCGAGTCCCTAAATAACCATACTAAATTAGAACTAGGAGTTATTTTTAGTAAAAACAAATGTCTCCCCTACAGGAGAAAGGGCCATAAATCTGCCAAAATCATTAAACTTGAACAAGGTGATAATATGCACAACTAGGCATGGTACTGATCATCCCTGCAAAGTTTCATGGAAATCCAGGCAGCGGATCAGGATAAGTTGTTGAGACAAAGCTTATGTATTAAAACCTTTAAAGGCCTTATCATAACAATCTGTTAAAGTTTCATTGAAATCCAACCAAAGGTTCGGGAAAACTAGTCCGGATAAGTTTGTGTATAAGGGGCCATAATGCTGTCAAAGATTAAACCGGAACATGGCAATGTCTTGCACAACTGGGCTTTTGCGCAACTAGTCTTGGTACTGATCATTCCTGCCAAGTTTCGATGAAATCTAGCCAGGCATTCAGGAGAACTAGTCTGTACAAAGTTAGTGTATTAAAACCTTAAAGGGCCATTACTCCACCAAAACTCATTCAACCGGAAGACAGCGATGACAGGCACAACTAGGCTTGATACTGATCATCCCTGCACAGTTTCTTTGAAATCCGGCTTGGGGTTCAGGAGAACTAGTCCGGAAAAAGTTTGTGCAGTAAAACCTTGAAAAGGCCATAACTCCGCCAAAAATATTTCAACTGGAATATGGTGATGAATTGCACGACTAGGCTTGAAACTGATCATCCTTGCCAAGTTTCGTTGAAATTCGGCCAGGGGTTTAGCAGAAGTAGTCCGGACAAAGTTTGTATATTAAAATCTTTAATGGGCAATAACTTCGTCAAAAAATCATTCAACCTGAACAGTGATGATATGCACAACTAGACTTGGTACTGATCATCCCTGCCATTATTCTCTGAACTCCGCACAAGGGTTCAGGAGAAATAGTCCTAGTGGCTGCCTAATTATCTTTAGTGACTGCATAATTACCTGTAGTGACTGCCTAATTATATCTAGTGACTGCCTAATTTCCTCTAGAGACTGCCTAATTATCTCTAGTGACTGCCTAATTTCCTCTAGTGACTGCCTAATTAACTCAAGTGACTGCCTAATTACCTCTAGTGACTGCCTAATTATCTCTAGCTTATCTCTAGTGACTGCCTAATTATCTCTAGTGACTGCCTAATTATCTATAGTCACTGCCTAGTTATCTCTAGTTACTGCCTAATTACCTCATTACCTCTAGTGATTACTTAATTTCCTACAGTATGGCTTTAATTATCTCCAGTGACTGCCTTATAACATTAATTACAATGTCGCCTTTTACCTCAATTATCTTGAGTTACTGCCTTACAACTCAATTACTTCGCAGCTGGCAGGGCTCGGTGGATAGCACTTGAAATACGGAGGGCTCAAGGCTCACCGGCACCACTGAGTTTCGTCAGTGCTTTTCTTTTGCAAGAAACTTTCCAGTAGTGTTTTCGTCATTTTGGAAAGTAACCCGGGCAGTCTCGTGCATCAGTCTATCCTCCAAGCATGTTAAAGAAACATAAGAATCTATTCATTAGTAAGAGTACGGCAGGTTCCCCCGATTCCTTTATATTCTTTTCCTATCTCTAGTGATTGCCTTATTTGTAATTACCTCTAGTTTTTTCTTGTCCTGTTTGATTTTGCTTTCATGCTCATCCCTCGATCCGTCGAGCCTCTGTCTGGTACGAGCCTGATCCTCGAGGTAGTTGTTTACCTCATCGAGTTTACGGTTGAGTTCAAGTCTGTAGCGAGCCTCAAGCTCCTTCTTGACTGCCTCCAGAGATGACTTTTCTGTGTATCCAACCTCAATGTTGTTCTGGAGAATATGGGAAAGTACATGCTGTATTAGTATAACTTATACCAGTAATGACTTTTCATGAATTAAGTAGTAACCCAGACAGTAAATATTCATGCATTACATAAAGTAAGTATATGCTACAAGGAACAAAAATGCACCATTGTTTGAAATTTATATGGCATAGAATATGAATAGCTTTACCAAAACTGTACCATATGTAAGCTAGAGTAACATAATGGTCTATACTGTATCATGAAAAAATGGGAGGATGTTGCATCAATACAAACTACATCAACTAATTTTGGCACAATTATGACATGTTAGACCCTAAATCTGATCCATGTCATTCTGTATGGGCAATTAAAATTGCAGCAAATTGGCCTTTATTTTTATATTTTTCTTTTATTTATTTTTTAGATTTTTTGAAGTTTTGACAAAATCATTTTATGGTCTGAATGGTTACACAATGATTTTAAATTAAACCTGGAAAGTATGATTTGAAACAATAGAAGCACAGCAACAAATTTGATTTGATTTTTTTTATTACCCACTCATCTCTTATTTATCTACATTACAAACTAGAGTGATGATCAAACTGTCCCTTCATGTTATCTCTTTTGTAAAGTAAAACCACTATCATGATTCCTGAGCAGTTGCCATAATGGAATATATATATTTATATATGACACATTCCATGCATAAAATATCTTAAAGATTTTCTTAAAGATTCCAGAAAACTGAAATAAGATTTGGAAGAACCGTTGACACAACTACCTGTACATGATTAAATGTGAAACTTTATAAAATACAACACTATGACAACGTTTTTGTTAGAGATTATATTCTATAACTATCTTACAATATTAAATGGTTATTTACACCTAAACTGATTAATTCTTAACCCATAACCACCAAGAAGTAAAGAAATTACACAAACAGAAAACAATGCTTCCTGCAAGAAAATATGCATGTTACAGAAAAATTGTGTACTAAACTTAAAGTGGGCAAAACATAACAACTTAAATTTTTTATCTCCAAACCAAATTAAAACAAAAGTTCAACAAATTAAATCTCAAGTCCAGAAGAGCGAAACAGTGCTGAATTTGAGAATACCTTCTGTGAACACATCTTGGGTGACAGAGAAGTAAGTGTACAATAAAATGCCAATGTTACTGTTCAGGACCTTTTCCCAGTATTTTGGGAAAAGAAACCTGCCCCGAATTGGGAATATTTGCGGCATTTTCCTGAAATTGGTAAAAATAACTACTAAAAATTACGAATTTTTGTTGACTTCCAGTATTGTATAAAGTTTAATAAAATGATCTCAATAGATTCCTAAGTACATGAAACTTTATTGGGCAATGTTTATGAGCGGAAATGAAAGCCGACATGAACACAGATGGACAAAGTGACTCTGAAGTGTCTTCCATGCTATGCAGGTGACATAAAACATTAACAGACAGAAGACGTGCCATCGTATAAGCTCATACTTCTTCAACCCGTAGATCTAATGAACATTCAATAAAAATAAAACAAAACAAAATCAATAACATTTAGTGAGGAATACAACATTTCATTCTCAGGTGCTCCCCACCATAACAAACAGTGCTGCATGAATCCATTCCTCCACACAGTATGTGCACGTGCACCGTGTGTTCAGTCATTCAACATGCCCAACATTCATAACAAATCTATACCTTATACGCCAGAAACTCTTGCTGCAGCTTTTTTTTGCTGCGGTCAATCTTTTCGACTGACCGCTCAAGCTGTTTGACAGTTTTTAGCTCAGTCTGGAGCTGAATATTCCTTTGATGGAATCTCTCTTTCTCCTCTAGCTCATCCTGCAGCTGTATTTTCGTATGCTCCAGCTATACATGGGCAATTGTAGGAGAATATTAAATTTTGTCATTAGCTCATTGTGCTTGTCTTTCTTATACGTGTGTGATTGTTAACTATTGAAGAAACTACAATTGAAGAAACTATAATGGATGTTGGTTAAATATGTAAAGCTTTATAACTGTACAAGTACTTGGAACACTTGATGTTATTTTCAGACATACAGCCTTTATTTATGATGCAGTTAATAGTTTACAAGCCACTTTTTCGTTGTCAGTCCAGAAACCAGCTCTAGGTTCAAACTCGAAACAGTCAGAAACAAATTAAATGAATAGCCAATTATTAGGTGGTCACACCTAATTGGTCAGACTCCGCTTAAGCCTTAGTTCGACAGACAAAAAAGTGGCCGTATTTGAGCATGGAATTTGTATGAGTGCAAGTAATTAAATAAAGGTAAGGGAGATAATTACATTTATGGACAAGTTTTAGAAGCATTAACTGTAAAATAAGTAATTTTTAAGCTTGTGGATTTTTTCATTGTAAATATAAGCAGTCAGCAGATAATTTTTTTTTAGGATTCAACTTTATTAATACTGCTGTATCTTCTTCTTTATTTATATGCACTGAACCCTCCAACTGTGCTTGCCCAATATTGTAGCTATCTTGGAGAATGTATTCAATAAGAACTGGTAATTCATAACTCTTCTATGGGACCCACTTATCATAACACTTCTATGGGAACCACATACTCAAAGACGTTTAGGTTTACCTGAGCTTTTACAGAAGCGATCATGTTCTCCATGGCATGTCTTTCCTTGTCAAATGCTGATTGTAGGTTACTGAATTTTGACTCGTTAGTATCCACAACCTGTACAGTCAGGGGAGATAAGCAGATGGTTAGTGGGTGGGGAAACATTCACCAGGGAATAAGAAGGTGGATATGTGGGGTGGGGTCGGGGAGATTGGGGTGGGGGTGTTGAGACAAACATTGAATATACCGATGAGATCAAATTAGATCTTGGAATTCCAATCATAGATCCCGTGGTTGTGCAGGGCATGACAATTCCACTCGTCCGCTCACCATGACAAGTGCTCATTGATGCAGAACAAGTAGAAATTCAGATAAATTCTTTCAAAAATTACTGCATCAAACCTCAATAAAACACACAGTGTGGCTAATTATTCACTTTACAATGCAGCATGTTAATGCTCCAAATATTTCAATGTTTGTCTCAAGGGATTAGGTACACAGGTAGTCAAGTCTTCAAAGTTTCCACAGAAAATATTGCATAATCTTAATAATTACCCACATTTTCCCCCCCCCCAATTACCATGTATACCTGTACGTAATAAATGACAACCTCACAACTTAATGAACCACAGTAAATATTGCATAATCTTAATAATTACCCCCATTCACAACCCCCCAATTATGTTGTCTACCTGTACATAATAAATGGTAACCGCACAACTTAATGAACATTTCACCCACAAGTTGGATTATTGTGGAAACTTTGAAGTGAAGGCAATAGGATTATTCTGATATATTAATTATAATAATGAAAGGAAGTAGTTATACATATAAATAAAATAAGCCGAGAAGAAATAATGGTATTAAGATAAATAGGTGAAATTAATATGTAATTAAATGATATTACAATCAACATTATAAAAGGAAGGTTGTAGAATATAATACTAACTATTAAACAATGCTCATATACCGCTTTTAAAAGAACATAAACATGCAAATGTTTTTGCCGTTTGCCGTTCCATAAATATTCACAAATAAACAATCCAGATCTAAGCTGATCAAGTCAAAGAAGCAGCAAGCAGTAAGCCAACTTTCTAGGCTAGCAAATTTTCAAACATCAAAGTTAGAAGCAAAATGTTATATGTCAGTTATCTGGTTATAAGCAAATAAAAACTAAACATGTAAATACAAAATGAGTAATCAATTTCTAACAAATAACAACTGTAAAAGTATTATATACAGGTGACTATAACAGACTAAATGTGAAACTAAGATGAACCTATACAACCCAAGGAAATGTCCATGCTAAAGAAAGCTAAAATGTCTAACAGAGATTAATCAAATAAATAGAGAACATAATACACTGGTCAGTTGCACAGGTCTGCATATTGTGCAAGTGAGACTGATAACAAAACCCCCCGCAAGAAATGCCCCCAAGGTGGTTTTGACCTTTGACCTCTAAGTGTGACCTTTACCTTGGAGCCACGGACAAGGATTTTGCACACGACACGTCCTCTTGTGGAGAGCACTTGTGCCAAGTTATTTGAAAATCCGTCCATGAAATGTCGGAGTTATTAACCGGACATGAAAGCACTTCTTTTTGACCTCTGACCTCTAAGTGTGACCTTGACCTTGGAGCCAGGGACCAGGATATTGCACGCGACAAGTCGTCTTGTTGTTGTGAGCACTTGTGCCAAGTTATTTGAAAATCTGTCCATGAATGTCAGAGCTATTAACCGGACATGAAAGCACTTCTTTTTGACCTTTGACCTCTAAGTTTGACCTTGACCTTGAAGTCAAGAACCTGGATTTTGCGCGTGACACGTCTTGTTGTGGTGTGCACTTGTGCCGAGTTATTTGAAAATCCGCCGGACGGACATCCTAATATTTTGGCTACACCATTGTTCTCCCTGTTGTCTAAGTAGCCAAATAAACCCAAAAATAGCCCCATAAACCTACGGAATGAATAAAATTTACAGTTACTATTGTTCTTATAGCCCCATAACCCCAATCTGTTAGCTCGGACGGACAGATGGACAGACTGACAGACGGACTGACAGAGCACCGACTACTATATGCCGCCCTTCAGGTGCATAAAAAAATGTACTTTGTGAATTCCATGCATTAACGCTTAAAGGAACACACAGTAATCTTGAAGGGTTTATCAAGCATAGAAATTTGCTTTTATCGCATGTATTCACGTTATCTAATATTTAAAACAATCCTCGAGTCTGTTGAACGTTACAATACGTGTGTGTTTATGAAATTTGACATTTTGGTAATAGTATGTCCTCCAAATATACGCATTCATATGGCCGTGTGATACATATTTTTTTTTACCAAAATTGCAACTTCTAGGGGTTGTAGAAAACGTTCTAGTCATGCGAAATTAATTATCTATACCTTAATAGATAGGTTTCTTCAAACTGAGAAGTTCGAGATATCGGTCGGATTTCCATTGTCACATGCGCACGTGAAAAGTGATATTTTTTTCTATTAATCCTAGCATCTCGATTTATTTATCCAGTATCATGTTGACTTAAACCTGCTTGCATTTAATTAGAACTATCACTGAAGTTGATGAATACCCCTGCTTAAATTTCAAGTCAAACAAAGGGCCATAATTCTGTAATAAATTAGGCAATCAACAAGGGGTAAGGTAATCAGTTAATATGTGTATACAAAGTTTGGGAACAACCCATTCAAAACTGTTTGAGAATGAAAGTAATGAAAATGTATTACGGGATGCGACAAAATTGTGTTACAGGATGCGAAGAGACATTGCGGACAATGTGATTCCTATATAGCCCCGACTTCATTTTGTAAAAGCGGGTGTATAATTAAATAAAATTTTGAGTTTTATTTGTTTCGTTTCATTTTACCATAAGTTGAAATATACTATTGGTGCATCATTATCAAAACTATTTGCTTTATACTATTCCTATAATTAATATTAATGATTGAACAAATGCAAGGCATGTGAAAAACTAACTGGACCCCGCGAGTTTTTAAAAAATCAAGATTGCTGGGTGTCCCTTTTAAGATTGTTCAGATAAACACATTTCCTATTCTTAAAGTTCTGTTACTGAACGATTTATTGTATTTCAACTTTTTATATGAATATGAAATCCATAATATTAAGGATAAAGTAATTCTTACTATTTTATGTTGTGGTCTTTAAATTATTTTGAGCAATATATAATAAAATATTACACTAAGATACTCACTGCTATACGGAGTGTATCGGAGTGTATCGTAGAGATGCGGAGAGTATCAAAGCGTGATAAGGATCCAATGTTAATGAGAATGATCAATTTCATACTGTTTGGGAAGATTCTTCAGTGATATTTTTGTAAAGGAGCACAGTATTGAGCATTTAGAGGAAGATGCATTTCTTGTATATATGTGTGAACAGTGAAATACTAAACATTTAGAATAATTATACTCGTGAAATGTGAAATATACCACGAAAAATATATATTCTGATAATGTCGATTTACCCATTTTCTTCTTTGGGAATTTCAAAGAATTTTTTAGTTTGGTTCAAGATTACCTGGTTGGGATGGTGGTAAGAGTACCTGGTTGTGATGGTTGCAAGAGTACCTGGTTGTGATGGTGGCAAGAGTACCTGGTTGTGATGGTGGCAAGAGTACCTGGTTGTGATGGTAACTGATCAACGCATTAAATACTGTGTGGCAACAAATGAAAGTAATCGAAGTTTCACAGCAGTCATTAGGTCTAAATACAGTATAGCAAACAAGGCTTTCAGTTTCAAAGATGAACTACTGGTGTAAACTGCAGTTTCAATCATTAAATATTGTCACACATAATGCATTTAAGACTACAGTATTAGAACTTGATTAAAACTATAAAAACAAATGAAAAGGAAACTTTGTGTAAAGTAACTACTACAGAAGTATAGTAAGTACTATAGAAGCATAACCACTATACATACTTCTTCACTGCCAGGCTCCTGAACAAATCAAAACAACAAAACAACTAATCAAAATAAATACTGAGTGCATTGTTAGTTTTACACTGACCAGACCGGCTCAAATTAAGGCCTTAAACAATAGACCTAAAATATTTTAGCAACAATATGAAGAGAACTGATTTTTTACTCCGAGAAACACCGCCAAATGTGCTGTACACTGCTACCACGTGTATCAGGAAATGTGTGTGTATCACATTACCCTCATCTGGTTGTCTGAGGTGTTGCACAATTCTTGAAACTAATAAAATGAAGCTTAATAAGTTCTATAGACTAATGCTGGGATATGCAGAGATGCAGATTTCTGATTAATAGATATACAATAAACATACTGGATACACAAGTGAGTCACAGACTTTTCTCAAATGCACAAAATGCACACTATCAGACATTATTACATGAATTACATATAGAAATATCTGGCCCCAAGTTCACAAACAAACTTAACTCATAATTCATGTTAAAGCTCAAAGCTAATTGTTTGAAACCATATTTAATGGATTTGGAATTACTTGAAACTTTACACAACTGAATTGGATTTTTACGGCACACCAACACATGAAATGTTATATGGCGCCTAACAGGAATGAACATGCCAGGCTCATCCTCCATTTACATCAAGATAAAATATGGAGAATGGGCCTAGAACCTTCTAACCTGCAGAACTGCAGAGTTGCTGCAAATTCTATAGAGGACACTCCATTTACAATGGAGCCACGTGAAACTTTACACAAATTATAATGATAAAGATAAGCAAATATTACAATTGTTCTGAAAGTTTCCTGATGAAATACATTAAAAAAATGTTAAGCTAAAAGAAATATTTGAGTTTTGAGCTTAAGGTTGAAATGGGTATGTTCGTGAACATGGGGCCTGAGCCTTAACTACTACTAGTCTATATATATATATATGTTGTTGCACTGTTAAGCTTCTCAAGCAAAGTTTATCTGGGGTATAATCATGGGGTGCTTTGCTGTAAATGTTGGGGTAGACAGGTGGTTTCTTATTTTAAACTTATTTATTTTTACATAGATTGTAACAAAATCTCTATGAACTTATTTGAATCACTCTCAATGTCTTCCTGGGTAGAGCCAGTACTAAGCAAATTCAGATAAAGTGTCTTGCTTAGGGACACAACACATATGGTAATGGCAGGGACCGAATCCACGACTTTTCGGTCATGGGTCCAACGGTCTACCACTAGACCACAGCGCTCCACAGGTGGTTTCTTGATCCCCTCATAAATGATCGTGCTATCCATCAACATCAGCAGACGCATTACTGTACTGAGGTCAACTGATCAGGTCAGTTTTAATACCTCTTCTAGTCGAACAAATGTTTGAGTCTGCTAACATATAAATACTACATGTATAAAAGAGTTATGTCTTGTTCGAGTCTTTTAATAGGGACAAACAAGGTTTAACATTAAAATGCTACCTTGACTCACCTTCAACCTTTTCTTGGCTACCTTCAGATAAGCCTTGAGGCTGGCAACCTCCTTCTGTAGGGTTTGAATTCTGTAAATGAAAACATGGTAGGTCACACCATTGCCAATGAAGCATTATCATTATTTTTGTGCCTGAAGCAGGGGTATTTTTAAATGGAATAGCCCTCACTTCATTTTATTTTTTATTTTTTACAATTTGTTGTTTTCAGAAAATCACCATTATTCATAGTTATGAAATCTAAACGTGGATCTGTTCCTCATCAAATATACATTTGCACACATTTCAATCAGCTATTAAATTTTAGAAACCTATATTTAATTAAAGTCCACTATAATTTTAGTCTGCTGGTCATTCATATACAGTTTATGTGGCTCAATCTCCAGGTCACTGTGATACAATAAAAATCTCTAATATAAGAAGCTGGTATGGCTGCACTGCACGAAAATAATATGAAAACAACGCTGGAGTACTAACAATTGCTGGTCCGATTCATGTTTCTCTTCTGCCAGCCTCTTCTGTTCTAGCACCTTTTTGGTTTTTCTCTTCTCCTGAAAACAAAAATAAAAACAGGTATTGTGAGAAACACAATTTGTAGTCTCAGATAAACAAACATATGATGGTCGAAAGTACAAAAATAATGCATTGAATAATAAGACATAACAATTTAGGAAAATGTTACGCAAATTAATGAGATCACGGTAAACTCTTTTTTTCTACTTTCTATGTAATGTGCCTGCACAAACCCTTTTTAAACGGGCAAAAGTAGGCCAAGAGAACACCTACCTCCTCCAACTGATTTGTAGTCTCTTGTTTATGTCTGTCTAACTGGGCAATCTGAAATGGAAACATTTACAGTAAATGATACCATCGTAACATGTGACACCATCGTAAAACATCATGTGACACCATCTTAACACATCATGTGACACCATTGTAACACAATATGTGACACCTTCATAACACATCATGTGATACCATTGTAACACATCATATGACAGCATCATAACACATCATGTGACAGCATCATTTTTCATCGCACTGTACAATCAGATCAGAAACATATTTACTTCATAAAATTATCATTTTACAATGAACTACGAACATCAAAAGATGGCAAGACTTCTAACTTCAGGAATTTATTTACGTTCAAATGTACTATAATTTTCCTCATTTTTTTTTGTTCGTTCTCTCTTCTATTTAAATACATTTAATTCTGTCATTTTCTCTGCATACTTTTCAAATTATCCCGATACTTGGGGAATGGCAAGGAGCTGATAAATACAGGCAATTAGGAATTTGCACAGAACCATAATAGAACTACAAGAATGTTGATGATGATGTAACAACCTACAATTTCGTGTACAGCGGTGCTGATGGTTACTACCCTAGAGGTCAGATAGAACCGGTCAACCTCTGTGATTACCATGGTTCACACTACTCAATCGTGGTTATGCGTTTATTCATCTTCTCTAACCATCGAGAAACTTTTTGTTTTTCACATATTAATCCAAATTCTCATGATCTAAAGTTTCACTTCATCTTCACTTCTTAAAGAAATGATTATTTTTTTTGTTTAAAATACGGTTTACCCACTCTTTGACATCACATTCATTGTTCATGGAATATTAGATATTATAATTATTAATAGTTACAAACAAGTCATTATGATACATGCATATTTGTTTTGGAAATTCCAACAGCACATTTCACAAACTGGATTTACAGCCAGATTATAACTGAATGGCCTGCCTGGGTTATGGTAACATATCTTTGACCAGTCAGTGTAGCGCATTAAGTAAACTTAAGAAGAGTACACATCGTTTGTTAATAATCCACTAAATTTATTTTAATTCTTTAATCTGCTTTTGACAACAAAATGTCAAAAGGCAAAATTCTCAAATCATAAATAAACTTTAATAAAAAAGGATCATGATCAATATGGATTATCCAGAAAGGTGTTATATAAACATACGGATCATAATTAATATTTTTGTAACATACCAATGAACTTATAGGCATATAAAAAATATAAACAGAGTCATTGCATGTTTATTTATCATTTTCATGCATAATAAGGCCAAATTCAGGGGTCATAAAGATCACAGATCTCACTTTGAAAGGGAACATTAAATTCATAAACCATACTTTATAGGGGTCAATAAAGGTCATACACCATACTTGACAGGGAGCAATAAAGGTCATAAACCATTATAGGGATAAATAAAGGTCATAAACTGTAAATTATAGGGATCAATAAAGGTCATAATCCATACTTTATATTCGGCAAAATAAAAGTCATAAACCATACTTTATAGGGAGCAATAATGGTCATAAACCATACTTTACAGGGACCAATAAAGGTCATAAACTATACTTTATAGGAGTAATACAGGTCATAAACCATACTTTATAGGGATCAATAAAGGTCATAAACCATACTTTATAGGGACCAATAAAGGTCATAAACATACTTTATAGGGATCAATAAAGGTCATAAACCATATTTTATAGGGATCAATAAAGGTCATAAACCATATTTTATAGGGATCAATAAAGGTCATAAACCATATTTTATAGGGAGCAATAAAGGTCATAAACCATACTTTATAGGGATCAATAAAAGTCATAAATGATATTTTATAGGGATCAATAAAGGTCATAAACCATATTTTATAGGGAGCAATAAAGGTCATAAACCATACTTTATAGGGATCAATAAAGGTCATAAACCATATTTTATAGGGATCAATAAAGGTCATAAACCATACTTTATAGGGAGCAATAAAGGTCATAAACCATGCTTTATAGGGATCAATAAAGGTCATAAACCATATTTTATACAGATCATTCAAGGTCATAAGCCATACTTTCTAGGGATCAATAAAGGTCATATGCCACACTTTATAGGACAAATAAAGGTCATAAACCATACTCTATAGGGAGCAATAGGCGAGAAATTCAAATACACCACTGGGAATTAGTGTGTTAAACATGAAGCAAAGTTGTTTTTTTACCCATGTGACATATATAATTTTCATTCTATGTATGAGTTATTGTGCTAGTCACTCTCAAGAAGTTTAAGTCAGTTGCCAATCTATCCACCTTCCTGATGCATTTTGATTACTCCACCCCATGTGTCGTCACATTGACAGGCGACCGCCCCAAGTGTCGTCACATTGACAGGCGACCGCCCCATGTGTCGTCACTTTGACAGGCGACCACCCCATGTGTCGTCACTTTGACAGGCGACCACCCCACATGTCGT
Source organism: Cyrtodaria siliqua (assembly GCA_037043455.1). Taxonomy (NCBI): domain Eukaryota; kingdom Metazoa; phylum Mollusca; class Bivalvia; order Adapedonta; family Hiatellidae; genus Cyrtodaria; species Cyrtodaria siliqua. Next base: position 168,150 of record JAWPHD010004183.1, on the reverse strand, counting down.
CACATCGACAGGCGACTGCCCCACTTGCCATCATATTGACAGACGACCGCCCCACGTGTCGTCACATCGCCAGGCGACCACCCAACGTATCATCACACTGACAGGCGACCGTCCCACGTGTCGTCACATTGATAGGCAACCACCCCACGTGTCTTCACAATGATAGGCGAGCACCCCACGTCTTGTCACATTGACAGGCGACTTTGAAAGAACACAGCTCAAACCATCATTGCATTCTGATTGACAATATAACTGAATTCATTGCATTTAAAGTTCTGTTGTTGTTCTGTTGTTTTTTATGCTTTTTCTTCTCAATTTTTGAAGCATTCTTTTATATTATTTTCTGTTCATTAACTGACTAAAATTTCATTATGTATAACTATATCAACATTTAACAATTAATCTAAGGTGTCTCAGAAGTGAAGCTTTTTTGAGAAATACAGAAAAACTTATATGGCTTGTATATGACAGTTGCCAGTTTATATGTATGATATGTATCAGAAAAGATTTCTTTTATACTTCTTTTGATGCCGATTTGAGAGAAATAAAATATTGGCATATGACCATAAAAAAGAAAGTACATGCAAATGTTATTAGAGATACCAAGTGCTGTGTGTTCAACACTCTGATAGTCAATATAATGTATTTATAGAAGTGGAGAAGAAATGCCATAAATGTTACATTTAAACAGAGAAAGTGGAAAAAGAAGAGATTATATTATGGTGCACAATGTGATGACACATAAATGTTAGTTTTCATCTTACCCGTAGCCCGAGTTTGGAGCGCAAAATTACTTCCTGTTCCCATAATGCTTTGTGCTCCTCCGTTTCCTTCAGAAGCGAGTTTCCCTTACCAACCTCTCCCTAGTAACAAATTCAGTCAGAAACATACAGGTAAAGATACTACACACACAGAATTAGGTCAAGGTTACATTAAAGGTCATGATGAAATGAAAGGTCAAAGTTCAAGGTCACATGCAAAGCTGAAATTTGAAAAGTTAATATGTGCTTGAATATACTCCAGATACAAAAGGAAAGAATACACCAACTACCAGTACACTACCACAAACCAGTCTATAAAATACCACTAAAATAAGTATTGCTAAGAATATGCAGGTGGAGCCAATCATGTTTTACCAAAGTTGAAAGCAAATTCTTTTACTAGTGGGTTTATATTACATTCAACAGATTCCTTTGATAATTTTCTTCGTTGGTGATCCATCAGAGAGGCAAGCAGAGCTGGACACCAAAATATTTAGGTATTACATCAAGTTACTATGTTTACTCATTTGGGGAAATGTTTCACAGTCATTCCAACTTTGGTTAAACATGCATGCAGTAAGATTCTGGAAAATTGACAAGAAAGCATGCTGACTTTATATTATATAGAGATTATGTCTAAAGTATTGAAAACACTATTTCTAAACATTAGTAAGAAACTAGAAAATGTGTACATAGAACACAGATGCCCATATCTGCAGTTCCAATTGTAAGATGGCTGATAAACAAGTTTTAAGTAAATTATTTGACAAAGACAACACAAAAAAATCACCAAAAAAGCCACAAATAAAGTTGGATAAGGTTAGCCATGTTGGCAAAATTCTCACAAGAATGTTAACTACTCCTCTAGATGTGTGTGTGCTTTAAAGTCTCTATTGTTACTGATGTTGTCGATACTTGTTTGCAGAACTTTTCTAGATACAAATCGGTGTATGAAATTTGAAGTATGTGTAAGCTAACAAAGAAAGGTAACAGGAATCATTGTTGTGAACACATTAAGTATAACAGCTGTAGCAGTGTAAAGCTGCGCGAATCCATGTAAACACTGTTTTAGATTACTGCCAGGTGTAACTGGCAAAACTCAAATAACAGACCAGGATAACACTATATGCTCCCTGCACTTTTGTGATCGGGGCATTAGAATTTGTTTAAAGTACAAACTACATGTAGCGTTAGTAAATGAACTTAAAAGTAGATTGCAAATTTGTTTTAGTTATAAGCAATAATTTTATATAAAGCTGCATTTTCAAACCAAGTCTGCAGACGACAGCGCGTACAGTAAAAGCTATTCACTGCAAAGCAAAACCTTGCCTTACAGCCTACACATATGAACATGCATAAATAGAGCTCGGTTATATAATACAAGACCATGCAAAACCCAACAGCAAGAAACCAGAGCCAGATAATGCAGTCAGAGCACACTAAAGCTATATAGCTAGATACAAACTATGACACTACGCCCAGGAGGGTGGGAGTGTTGCACAGACGGTATTAACTTACACTTGTAGTAACCTCCCTTAACTGCTCAGGCTGAAAGTGTACATTGGCATTCATACATGACCATACATGCACGTGAACAACATGTAAAAGTATCCATGCGATTAATTTGAGAACAAATTGCTTGTGAGTAACATAAAATAAATCTAGTCACATTCAATATTTATATTATTATTTGATTATGTATATTAAGAATCTAAATCAGACACTTCCATATCAATTCATGCACCTTTGTATATACAGAATCTTAATCACAAACTGCCATATCAATTCATGCACTTTTATATCCCTGGACAAAGCAGTGAATGGAAGTGACGTGCTGGGTGCATAGTGTAGTGGTCAGGATGGGAACCAGCAACACCTCAGTATAGCATAAGACACCCAGCATCAGAACACTCAGAATAAGCCTTCCAACCATAAATGCAATATCAAATATGCAGAAGAAAGTAGTAAACTTCATGGACCTGAGCTTTCATGAAATTCTAGATCTCAATTACTGACTTAGGGCTATTTCATTAAAACGTATCTGTGACCTCAGGAAGGCAATTTTATAAACATCTATGGGTGAACCTTATTTTCTGAAAAACTCAATTTTGCATCTATGGGAGGGTGTTCAATTTCAAAAGTGCCTCCCTGGGGTCCCATGTATATTTTTAATGAAATAACCCTTATAAACGACATGAAGGAAGTAAGACAAATGGCAAAGCAAAAACTCAGATGTATTTAAATCTACTTGTAAAGGAACTGGAATAATATTTGTATTATTTCAAAATGTAAGTTAATGAGGGGATAATTAATTATTGCATCAATTCATGATAAATGCACAAGTTACTCTGAAAGTTGTACCATAGGAAGGAACAATACTGGAATTACATGAGTTTTTTAAAATTACACCCAAATTACCACCAGTCCCACTAAATAGTCCGGTGAAGATAGGAATTTACAATACGAGGTATAATTGTTTTTAATCGTAACGAAGGTTTTACCGAGGTTCGGATTACAACAGTTATACCCACGGTTGGAATTTCCTTATCTTTTTACTGAATGATACACACGATTTATTTTTTTCTTGCTTATCAATAACATTTTGTGCATTGAAGTTTCAACATCTAACATTCTGCATGTTTATTTATGCAACGATGTCATGCATCTGTGGATGTTATCGCCATCATTTGTTGATAACTTTTATCCCATGTGTAAGATCAAATTTATTGACGACCCTTCCATTTACATCGACAAACTGACTTCCGATCGGAAAGAAGTGACTACGTTGAACTTTGTTTTCGACGAGATTGTAGGCTTTCCATCACTCATGTAAAATGTGGATAGCCTTATCCGGTATGCATGAAACTTGTATTGTGACTCAATTTGCAATATTCATTACTTATGCAGCTATTACTGTTACCAACATGAATAACAATGATACAATTTCCATTGAACTGTGAAATAAAACAAGTACACAAACATAAATACCCCTAATTTCTCCTCCAGATGAGCATTGGTGGACTTGAGATTTGAACACAGGGCCTCTAGGCTGCTTCTCACCTACACACACACATACATGGTCAATGTTAGGGTTAGGTAAGCTATGAATTAGACAACCCATCATACCCAGTTTCATGAAGGGCACTGCTAGCAAATAATTAAAATCAATCTGTTTCAATTTTTTTTTCAAATAAAAAGAAAATATGTAACACAATTATTTTTTGTCTAATCTAAACAACAAAAACAAAGTTGATATGAATTTTTTTATAACTGTGTTATATCAAAAGTGTAATGTAAATTGTCATTTTTCATAGTAGCAAAATATGATTTTTTTGTTATAATTCATGATAAAAGTTTCAGAGTGGTCGAACCCAGATCGCCTGGGTGGCAGGTACAGGCAGGCACCATCACCACTACACCAAAATGGCAATGATGAGTAACACAGATTTTGTTTTTGTTATCATTATTACTGAAAATAGGTACCCTTCTTAACTTCCAATCACAAATAACTCTACAAAATCGCAGTTTCTAGGTATATCCTATACATTTTAAAGGAAAGACAACTCTACTGTGACTATGTTAGCAGTGCCCTTAACACATGCAATAATGATGATTACCTAAAGCGGCCATTGTTTTTATTGACAAGCTTTAGCGTATTTCCTATTTAATACCAATGAACATTATTTTTTAAATTGCTGCCACAATTAGAATGAGTGTTAGCGTAACACTGACAAATATATATTACAAATTTACAATGATAACAAGTACATCAAGATATGTTGCTTCTATACTTTCCCTTTCAGTTGTGATGAAATTAAGGTTTAATATGAGAAAGATGCAATATGAACCATCACGTTACGGTTAATAAAAAAAAAAATGCGTTGCGCAATGGAACAGAATGACTGTGACGTGACATGATAATGATGCTTGCTGACCTTCTGAGAGTCGACGAGATCTCGCTGCAGCATCTCCGACTTCTGCTTCTCGTGCTTGAGTTCGGCATCGAGGCGTACGTTATCCACCTGTAGTTTCTGATAGTTTTCAGCCAGCTCTGACTGTAATAAAAAAATATAAATTTATCATTAATACAGTATATAACGGTAAAAAAAAACATTACCTTAAAGCAAAGAATAAATAGACCCACAAGAAGACAGCTAAAAAATTAATATTGTTTAATGGCTCATCAACAAATTAAAGGTTATCACCCAAGACAGGTAAAGGATACATAGTGATCCGGACCTAAACTTGCCCTACCCTTACTATTGAATAGATTCCTTTGGTTCTTTAACATGCTCTGATAGACTCCGATACCAGGCCTTGAAATCACCAACCATTCTTGAGAGTATTCTTAGACTTAAGCTCAACTGAATTGGGGTTTTAAGGTGCACCAACACATGAAAAGGTTATATGGCGCCTAACAGGCATGAACATGCCAGGCTCATCTTCCATGTATATCGAGATAAAATATGGAAAATGGGCCTAGAACCTTCTCACCCTGAACTGCAGAGTTGCTGCAAATTCTATCGCAGGAGACACGTTATTGTTTTTCTGCCACTGCTCTTTTGATGCGAGCGAGATAGCACCTGAAACAATGCAGGGATCATGATGAAGACTTTTAATGAACATGAACAAAAAATGATAAAATGAACATGAATTTGGGGGGATTCTACCCCTCTGCCTACCCCTCCAAAGGGATCTGCAGTGGCCCTATTCTTTGCCCCGTGACCAAACGGGGGCCCCCGGGAACCACACGGGGTGACTTAAGCTCAAGTATGCAAATTTCAATCACAAATATTAATATAAGTTTACGGAATAAACGTTCATAACAAGCTGCTATGTATAAATATGATGCATACTAATAAATAGAAACTTCTTAGATTGTTTATTTTTTGAAGGTCATGGAAATATGTGGGAACGAATTTTCAGTACTTGAGCTCAAGTCTAAGACTAGTTTGAAGAATGGTTGGTGAATTCCAGGCCAGGACTGCCAGACGTTTGAGGCTAAGGTAAAATGTCTTGCCCAAATACATACCAAGAAAACTCATTTGTGATGGCGAGGCTTAAACTAACACCGAATAAAAGTAGACATGTGAAATACAATCGGACAGAAAATATAGGATGAGCTGAGCTTAAAAGCTTCATATTTTTTTTAAAAAATTGCAAAGTCCCGTAACTCCGCATTTTTTTTAACCGAAACATCCTGATAATATACGCTACTAGAAATAATACTGATACTTCCTATAAAGTTTCATGGATATCAGACGAAAAACTTCTGAGCTGAGGGGACAAGCTTTAGAATTGTAAAACTTCAATGTCCCGTAACTCTGCCAAACATCATTCAACCGAAACATCCCGACAATATGCACTACTAGGCATCATACTGATACTTCATGTTAAGTTTCGTGAAAATCGAATGAAAAACAGAGAAGTTGAGGAAAAACTTTAGAATCGAAAAACTTCAAAGTCCCAAAACGTGCAAAAAATCATTCAACTGGAATGTCCTCAAAATAAGGGCTACTAGACATCATACTGATGCTTCCTGGGAAGTTTCATGAACATTAGTTGAAAAACATAGGAGTTGAGCAGACAAGGTTTACATGCGAAAAACTTCAAAGTCCTATAACTCTGCCAAAAATCATTCAACCGGAACATCCTGATAATATATGCTACTGATACTTCCTACGAAGGTTCGTGAAAATCAGATGACAAACGTAAGGAGTTGAGCGGACAAGGTTTACATTTGAAAAACTTCAGTACCGTAACTCTGCCAAAAAACCTTCAACTGGAACCTCCCGACAACCGACAATATGTGCAATATGTGCTACTAGACATCAAACTGATACTTCCTATGAAGTTTCGTGAAAATCGGATACGAGGTTTCGTGAAAATCAAATGAAAACATAGGAGTTAAGCGGACAAGAAAAGAGAACAGACAGACATACATACGGACGGGCGGACATGACGGCAACTATATGCTCCCCCGAAAATTTCGGAGAGCATAAAAATTGATATTCCTAGAAATACATGTAACTGTCTATCATTCATTTAGTTATCCCTAAATATATGTTACGGTTGCCTGTCTAAATGAGAGACCCTCTTACATTAGAACTGTTGAAGGCCTGCATGGTGGCCGAGGTATCTGCCAGCTGTTGATTACTCATCAGTCGACCCTGTTCCGTCTTGTCCAGACGTTCCATGAGCTCACTCATGCGTGTCTGTGCTGCGATGGTGTTCTCCTGCGACTGCTGGTACTTCAGCTGAAACTTCTCTATCTCCATCTTCAGTGAGAGACGCTCCTGCTCCAAATGGTCACGTGCCTACAAGGGGATAATTATGTTGGGGATAATTATGTTATCATATCATATATAGACATAAAAGAACATCTTATATTAACCCTTAACCCGCTATAGCCTTTGTGTCCATTGTAAACCCAGATCAGCCTGCGAGTAACTCGTAGGCCGATAAACCCAGATCAGCCTGCGAGTAACTCGTAGGCCGATCAGGGTTTACAATGTCCGGACTGATCAGTCATTTTCCCCAAAACACCCCTTTGTCATACATGTGATACTTTCAGGACCTCAATCTGGGAGTTTAGTGATTTTTTTAAGGGAGATTCATGCAAAAATCTGGGAGGTTTTTTTCGCGGGCTATTTTTAGCGCGCGAGCAGTATTTTATACCTAAATTTCATAAACGAATACCTAAAAATGCACTTTTAAACAAGTTTCTTCATTGATGTCAGGGGAGATAACATGAATGAATAAAAAAAGTTTTTAAACAATATTTTATTTAATAACCAATGATAAACATGTTCACTGTTCATTTCACTGTTATTTGGTTATGCTCAATATTCTGCTTTAATACTTACAGACAGTGTCCCTTTGCAGTTTGTTGATATATTTTCCTACTTACAAAACATAAAAATATTGAGAAAGTAAGAGTATAATAAAAAAAAAAAATAAAAAAAAAAAAAAAAAAAGTTTTTTTTCCCCACCCACTCCACCAAATATTGGCCGCGATGTTTCAAAAATGGCCGAGCAAAAGACGGCTGCACGGTTGGCTGCCTAATAATCTCCCCTCTGGAAAATAACCGATAGTATGAATCAAATTGAGTCTGATGTAGCCTACAACAGTACGAATCTAATTGAGTACGAAGTACGAAATTTCGTAGGAGTTGTCGTTCTTGAATTCATTCTATTTTTAGAAGCAACAACACCTTGACAAATCTGCTTACCAGCGAGTATTGATTCGAGAAAAAAATGTGTTTTTTAACTTGATAAACACCCCATCTTGATTTATTTATTTAGATACCTACCCCCATTCACCACAACTCAATTGTTTTTGTGTGAGATTTCTACTTTCGTTTTCGCTATCAGATAATTACTGCATCTCCCTTAACAAACATTCATTTTCCACTTGACGCCGGCAATTTGTTTCAAGTCGTATCGAACCTGTTTAATTACAGACATCATTAAAGACTTCATAAGTGTGCTGCTAATCCTTTGGTCAGATCAATTAAGCCAATAAACTGTTTGCAAATAAGTTTCACCACTTTCCCCCAGGCTATTGATCCAGGTCAAATCCAGGTGAAATAGATCGATGATTTTCGAAAAATCGATTTTAGCAATTATACGGGAGTTTTTCACACAATTCCGTGGGGCCGGGAGGAGGGTTAGAATTCCGTGAGATTTCATCTCACGCCGTGAGGTATCACATGTATGCTTTGTCACAAAAATGGAATGGTTTTAATTCAAAGAAAGAACAGTCCATTATATATATACGTAGCAGGTTTCAGAGTTTTAAAAGTCACTTATCAATTGATCATAATGGCATAATATGGTTTGCCGGTTGAACAGACATGGTCAAGACTGAATCGAATTGATAGGAATAAGACTTTGCTAACCTATATTTCGATATTTATTTATCTTAGTTTTTAAGCTTGTAAACCATAAAAACCTACCTTGGCAGCAACTTCGAGCGATGCCTCAGCAATGGAGAGTTTCCGAACGAGATCATTTTGCTCCTGGTTCATCCGACGGATGTCCTGTTCCAGGTTATTGCGTCGATTATCTGAGTTTAGGACCTCCTCACGAACACGACTGATGGATTCCTGTAGAGTTCTGTTCCTGTCCTCAAGGGAGGCTAGAGTCTGCAAATAAAATTCATGAGGTGAGTTTTTGGCTCTTCTTGTCAAATGGAAATATGTTCCAAATTTTCTTATGTTTTCTCATTCTTATTTCATATTTTATATGTCTATGAGACAAGGCCATTAAGGTCCTTTCATCTTTATTTGATCGATTTGTCTTTATCAAATAAGAAAATTTCCACAATTTTGTTTTCTCAACATCTCTTATCTCAGATTCATCAGCAAAGAGCAGTGGATAATATCCATTTTGTCTTCTTAATTAAATAGGGAAATATTGAAAGTTTACATCTCAAGGTATTTCAGTGTTTTCTTTTTCAAATGGAGAAACATTTTTCAAACAAACAAGATACTCCAGTATTGCATGGCAGTACATGAAAAAATACGGTCAGATGTTTGACAGTAAATGTTTTTTGTTGGACCAGACCAAACAAAAGGCTATCATTTTGACAAATAACAAAGGCATGCTATATTTCGCAACCTTAACAAAACAAGTTTGAGTACATAATCTTCCTTACAAATTTGAAAAGGATATACCTCATTTTTTTTTTTAAATCCAGTAAGTTTACAAACATTTTAGAAACATAATACAAGTAATAAAATGCATATGCAAAGAAATTAACATCAATTTCAAGTCATGTATTAATATATAACTCTATCTGAAGGGGCGTAACTATCGAATATTTATTGAGTATCAAGATAGTCGCATTAAGCTCCCTTATTCAGCTGTATAACTAACAACTGAATTCTGTTACCATAACAATCACAATTTTGGTCATATCACCAAAATAAAATTGTGTGCAAAATCTCCATATCCTACTCTACCTATGTACCAAGTTGTATTACAATATCTTTTATAGTTTTCAAGTTATAGCACAATCTTATTTTGTGTGCATTTTCTTAACTATTTTGTTGCCATAGCAACCACAATTTTGGTCATATCAACAAAAATAACGTGCATAATCTCCTAATGCCCCTCTACCATATGTAAAAAGTTTCATGAAAATATCTTTTATACTTTTTAAGTTATCGCAGGAGCCAGTTCTCCGGACGGCCCATTTATTTTTACTATTTTGTTGCCATAGCAACCACAATTTTGGCCACATCAACGTGCATAATCTCCTTATGCCTCTCTACCATATGTAAAAAGTTTCATGAACATATCTTTTACACTTTTTAAGTTATCGCAGGATCCAGTTTTCCGGACAGACTGACACACGGACGGTAAACCTATAGTACCCTCCGGTGACACATCGGTCGGCGACTAAAAAATGTGTCATCTCAAATCTGGATATTTCTTGATCACAGCCTTAATCAAGTGACGTAAGTAGACACTGCCAGGCACAGAATTTGCATTTTGCATGTAGATAATATACCTTGTCATGGTCAGCTTTGAGACCACCAATCATGGTGTTGAGCTTGTCCTGGAGTTCAAACCCTGACCGATCACTGGCCATAAGATGTGATGTCTCCACTTGCTGCTTGAGACTGAGGTTCTCATGTTGTAGGGTGGACAGTCTGCACGATATATGTTAGTTACATTTTAATTGTATTTTAATAACTAATTTTCTTTTGGACCTTGTTTAGCTTAGGGCTGTTCGAGAAAAAAGTACATGGGGGGTGGGGGTGATGGGGGAGTGGGGGTGTTGGTGTCAACTTTTTTTACCCAGTTCCCATAGAATTTGTTTGCCTACTCAACCAACCGCCCATAGAATATTGGTATACTCACCTCACGCCCATAGAATATCTTAATTTCTCCTCACCCCACCACCCATAGATTACCAATTTTCTTTTCACCCCACCGCCATAATTTTTTGTATATATTATATGACCCACAGCAATCGATATGAGCTTTTTGTTTGATATCAATTTAAATATTCCTAAGTGTAATAATATTTGATATTTGACCAAATTTACTATACTGAGGGAATGAAGAAATTCTCCACCAGAGCATTTCATTCTTTAGCTAATATAACAAGTATGAAAGATTTTTCATATACTAGTATATATATGATGATATTTCTTGTTCAAATCCATGGGGAGCTCGACCTGTGAGAAAGTGTCGATTCTTACCGATGGAGGGAGGTATACAGTACTGGTTCTACCATGGAATAAGTGGGTGGTCTGCCTCCACCACAAGAAAAAATATCCCTCATGTATATAATTTTATGTAGCCTAAAATGTGCTGAAAATGACGTAAAACACAAACCTATTGGGTATCAATATTTCCATATCATATACATGCTGCAGTATTATAATAATTAAGAGATGACATTTTCTACAATTTTTTGTTAACATTTATTAAAGGGACAATATCCGTAACTTTTAGCTTATAAACACTCACTAATTACACTTACAAACATTACACACTAAACATTATTGAATATTTACTAATTAAAAGCAAGATTATTTGACGGAATTCAATCACAGTACAAAAAACAGAACTACCGCTTCCCGAGTTTGAACTAGCAGCCCAAACTAAAATTAATAGTGCGAACGCAATAGTCGACGTCGCTCCTAACTGAGCTAAGCGGGCCATACATATTATGCAATACATACTATGTAGAAAACTTAATGCGCTAATGGAAGTCACGTGATCAGCAGAAAAGGTAAGAAAAGTGGGTCCCACATTATTAATTTTACAAATAATAATTAAAACTTTTTTTTTTCAAACTCACCAATGTATTACTACAGACTTATTTGGGTCTATGTTCATGTTGTCATGTATTCATTACACTGAATAAAAGTCAGACATTTATTTGGTTATGCTCAATATCTACTTACTTACGGACAGTGTCCCTTTAAAATTCAGTACAAATACTTTTGTTATAAATGAGATTAAACTTTACAACTCATAAATACATTTTTCTTTAAATTATTGTTAGGGCTGTTCCGGGAAAAAAGGCCTGGGGGGGTCGGAACGAAAACGAATTCAAAATCTGTGGGTGGGGGGTGTCAGAAGAATTCTAATTATGTGGGTTGGGGGTGTCAGAAGAATTCGAATTCTGTGGGTGGGGGGTGAAATGTAAATCGTATTGAGTTGTTGGAGGGTGTACATACATGTGATACCTCACGGCGTGAGATGATGAAATCTCACGGAATTCTAACCCTCCTCCCGGCCCCACGGAATTGTGTGAAAAACTCCCGTAAAATTGCTAAAATCGATTTTTGTAGTTGCTTCTAAAAATAGAATAAATTCAAGAACGACAACTCCTACGAAATTTCGTACTTCGTACTCAATTAGTTCGTACTATTTTACATTGTACTCAATTTTATTCATACTATCGGTTATTTTCCAGAGGGGAAGTTATTAGGCAGCCAACCGTGCAGCCGTCTTTAGCACGGCCGTTTTTGGGTGGGGTAAAAAGAACTCTTACTTTCTCAATATTTTTATGTTTTGTAAGTACGAAAATATAACAACAAACTTTAAAAGGACACTGTCTGTAAGTATTAAAGCACATTATTGAGCATAACCAAATAACAGAGAAAAATGTTTATCAATTGTTATTAAATAAAACAGGATTGTTTTCTTTATGAATATGGACCCAGGCCTACAGGATTGTTTTCTTTATGGATATGGACCCAGGCCTACAAGATTGTTTTCTTTATGGATATGGACCAGGCCTACAGGATTGTTTTCTTTATGAATATGGACCCAGGTCTACAGGATTGTTTTCTTTATGGATTGTTTTCTTTATGAATATGGACCCAGGCCTACAGGATAGTTTTCTTTATGAATATGGACCCAGGCCTATAGGATATTTTCTTTATGGATATGGACCCAGGCCTACAAGATTGTTTTCTTTAGGGATATGGACCCATGCCTACAGGATTGTTTTTTTTATGAATATGGACCCAGGTCTACAGGATTGTTTTCTTTATGAATATGGACCCAGGCCTACAGGATTGTTTTCTTTATGAATATGGACCCAGGCCTACAGGATTGTTTTCTTTATGAATATGGACCCAGGCCTACAGGATTTTCTTTATGGATATGGACCTAGGCCTACAGGATTGTTTTCTTTATGAATATGGACCCAGGCCTACAGGATTGTTTTCTTTATGGATATGGACCCAGGCCTACAAGATTGTTTTCTTTATGGATATGGACCCAGGCATACAGGATTGTTTTCTTTATGAATATGGACCCAGGTCTACAGGATTGTTTTCTTTATGAATATGGACCCAGGCCAACAGGATTGTTTTCTTTATGAATATGGACCCAGGCCTACACGTTTGTTTTCTTTATAAATATGGACCCAGGCCTACAGGATTGTTTTCTTTATGCATATGGACCCAGGCCTACAGGATTGTTTTCTTTATGAATATGGACCCAGGCCTACAGGATTGTTTTCTTTATGAATATGGACCCAGGCCTACAGGATTGTATTCTTTATGAATATGGACCCAGGTCTACAGGATTGTTTTCTTTATGAATATGGACCCAGGCCAACAGGATTGTTTTCTTTATGAATATGGACCCAGGCCTACACGTTTGTTTTCTTTATAAATATGGACCCAGGCCTACAGGATTGTTTTCTTTATGAATATGGACCCAGGCCTACAGGATTGTTTTCTTTATGAATATGGACCCAGGCCTACAAGATTGTTTTCTTTATGAATATAGACCCAATCCTCAGGTCCATATTCAATGTTACCGCTAGGAAAAAGCTTATCTGCAGCACTGATTATAAGAGTGATTTGAAGGTCAATTTATCACATTTACTAAATTTGCAAAAAGTTCTAATTCTGTGGGTGGGGGGTTCTTGGCGAATTCAAATTCTGTGGGTGGGGGGTGGAAAATAATTTGAATTCTGTGGGTGGGGGGTGTTTTTTTGACTGTCGTTCTTGCCCCCCCAGGCCTTTTTTCCTGGAACAGCCCTTACAACTAAATGTGCTAACCATGACAGAGCTTTTTAGGTTTAATGGGAAAAAATAGTTTTCAATTCCTCGAAATATTAAAGAAATATAAGCATAATGCTGTTTAAATAATAAAAAAGTTATAGCAGTTTGAACTTTTAACATGTTGGGTTTTTATCTGCCAGATTTGGTGCATTTACCTACATGTATACACAACACGCGTCATCAGCTGACGGTGTATTGCGCTCTACTATTTTCAACCAGTTATGTGTAAATACATGCTTCACTTGTTGACCTGGCGCTTAAATGCGCTAAGAGATACAAATTAAAGAAAAAATGCACTTGAAAGAGTAAAGATAGATGAAAAAATCGGTGTATGAATGCTGATGGTCAAATTATTTCTTGGTAAAACTGAGCTCCAAGTGGACCATCTTTGACCTAGATTTAAAAATAGAAATGCTCAAAATTTTCCATCAAATTTTATATTTGTATATTACCCATAGTACCATCTAACATTAGCATCTAATTTGAATAATGAATTTGATTGGTTATCTAAAGAAAACACCATTACATCACAAGCAGCTTTTCTGTCAGGAGCTAAAAATAGCGGGCAGGTTTCCCCAAATCTGCTACATGTGACATTTTCAGAAAATGTTTCTTCTACGATACTGGCTATAAAATTTAAAGTTAACACAACAAAATTTTAAATATAACTTTAATTGACAATATGTCATTATTCTGATATGTTTAAAGCAATGTGAGCTGATATATTGTTTTTTAAACTTGACCTAGTTTGTATTGAGGCAGAAAGGAAAATCCAAAATGGCGGATCCTCTGTCATGGTTAGATGTGCCAAACTAAGAACAAGGTGAGTCTGCTTTTAGAATGTCCCAAAACGGAAATGTATCCATAATTTGCGATATCCGGTATTTACTTGAAATGAAAAGTTTTGTTTTATCTTTTAATAAAGTATGTACCGCCTGTTTTGTTATGTTGTTTTTCAACCGGATTATTTTAATTACCCTGTTACCCTCTGCGATGACCGATTTGAATTTGAAATCAGGGTTATCCGACTTTTTTTTAGACAAAATCGGTCGAGAATTCTAATTCGCCAAACGACCGATGTTTGGCGAATTTGCTATGTTAATTTATGATTGTTATTAGCCAATAGTCAGTAATGGATCAATTCTGTCGGCTGCCGATTGAAAACCCTGAATTTTCGAAGACTTAAGAGTTTAACATATAGAACGTTCATGACGTCACGCGCACTTGGCAGAGTTTTTCCCTTAGCGGAAATACAACAGAAACTGCCGAATCATCTCGAATTTGTTTACGGCCTTTATTTACTCCAGTCTTCTTTTGCGATCGAAATAAATGTTTGCTTTTCAGCCCTACCACCCATGTATAACAACCACCCATAGACATAAATATGTGACACCCATAGGCACAGATATCTTATTTCACACCCAGCGACCTGCAGACTGTTGATATTAGCCGACCCCCACCACCCATGTCAAAAAGTAGTTTCCAGACTGGTTCACCCAGGTAAATAAAAATGGCCTCGGGTACTTTTACTGGAACAGCCCTTAGTGTAAACAACTCAAAGTACATGAACTTACCAGCACAGTAGTATGAATACTTGAACTGCAATATGTAGTGATGTTACTGCTGGTCATTGTCAAATCAAAAGGATTATGTAACAGAGTATGGTTAAATCGAGTTGGTTCATTTAAACATCGAGGTGGGCATAGCCCATCAAGGTGTTTAAATCAACCAACGAGATGAAACCGTACTCTATTTGTCTTGTAGCATGTCCATTTCACCTGTCTGCCATACTCTAACTTTGATAACTGGTAGTTAGAGTACAGAAGTTATTCTGACAGGTGTTATTTTCAGTTAAATGATTTAAAACTGTGCAAGAACAAAGGAAATGTCAGCAACCATGCTACAATTGTTTTTAAGGTTTACAATGGAATGTTATACAGTATCAGAATTTGTTTAAATTACAGCCTAACAGTGTAAAAGAACATAAACTCATTTTATATCCAGTAGTTAGTATCATAAAATGTAAATAAGGGCTATTCCATTAAGACATACATGGGACCCTATTTTGAAATTTAACACCCACACATAAACACAAAATTGAAATCAAGGAACCAAATTTCACAAAATAGGGTTCACTTATAGATGTTTATTAAATTACCTTCCTGGAGTCCTGGGTATATGTAATAAATGGAATAGCTCCAATAAAGCACTGCCAATGGAAATATTTTAATTAACAAACTCTATTGGATAAAGCAAAGTATTTTCATGCAAAATATGTCACATACTGGTATCTATATATTAATCATAAATATATATTCTTACTTAGAATAACAAAGTAATAAAAAAAAAAAATACTGACCTGTCTTGCAAAGACTCAATCTTTATGAGCTGTTTGGAGTTTTGATCCTGTAATTAAAATAGTAATTAACAATATGAATGTGTCTTTCATCAATATCACTCACTCGCCGAGTCTTTATTCTCTCATAAAAGTATCTACTTTCATAGGAAGATTAGCGGAAAGCTGGAAAATCAGGCATTGGGCTTACATTGATTATTCTAGTGAGAGGATTATATGAACAGCTGTGACAGGCGTACTGGAGATCTGGGATATTGGTAACACACTGCAGAAATCAATCAATCCACTAAAATCAACAAGTGTCGTTTATATATCAATGGAAAGTCATCATCTGAAAATTCTTATCTTGATGAAAGAATCGTTAATGAATGAAGCTATATAATTACATATCATTCACAACTACAGGTACTTGTCAAGTAATAACTCACAAATTATTATTACGCCTAAACACAGAGAGATTGTGCAGTCATCCGTATTGTTTTGACGCAAAGTATGTTGTTGTTTTTTTCTTCAAAAATGTATGCATGTCACAGATTTAAAACAAGTATTTGACAAAATTATGAAAAAAAAAAAAAGTTTATATATATATATATATTTTTTTGTTGCTACAAGCCCTGCCCACAATTTGAAGATATAAAGATGACAACACTAAAAGCGTGTCAGGGCCCTTCAACAAATACTGTGGAAACCACTCACCTTCTCGTGTCTGTAATTGGTATCAATTTTCTCCTGGGCGGCCTTTTGGTACTGGAAGTCCCTCTGTGTCTGCTGGTACTGGTTTGTACGTTCCAGTAATGTCGTGTTGGAGATGTGTAGCTGTGTTTGAGATGTGTAAATGGTATAATATTTAATATTTTGTTCCATGAATAAAACAATGGGGGGCCACGATAAATGACATTATGTGAACAATATCCAAAGAATCATGCCCTCATACAAACAACCATCAGCGGATTTTTATATCTCCCCTAATAGGAACTTGATGAATTTCTAGTCGAGAAAAGGGCCATAATTTTGCTAAGTCTCAAAAAAAGAGTTATGGAACTTGTGTGTTGGAGTGGCCTTGATAGCAATGTTTGAATGAATTTGAATAATCAATGTTGAAGACCTTAACGCAAAACTTCGACGTAAATGTTGCCGCCGCCGCTGGAAAGCGATACCTACGTCTCGCCACTTTCTTTCGAAGGCGAAACTAAAACACTGTATCTGATTCTGCTACCCACCTCATTTTCAACAGCGTTCAGCTTGGTCTCAGTGGAGTTGAGTGCGTGCATGAGAGCCTGAAGTTTTTCCTGGAGACTGGCCATCTCCTGGTCCTTGCGGTCCAGCTGCCTCGCCCACTCCTCACGATCCGCATGCTGACGTCTGGAAAACAACATGGATAGTGTATCACTTGCAGCCAATCTTATTTCATGATCATTGGCAAAGCATTTGTTTTTTCCCCATGTTATACACATTTTAATTTTTATATATGCTTTACCTTTTTAACACTTTATAACCTATTTTCAATCGACACGGGTCACATTATACAGGTACAAACTAGAACTATCGCTGAAGGTGATGAATACCCCCACTTTCTTTATTCTAAGTCCAACAAAGTGCCATAATTCAGTAATAAATTAGGCGATCAACCATGGGTGGGGTAGACGGACATAAGGTCATCAGTTGTTATGAGTATATGAAGTTTGGGAACAACCCATTCAGAACTGTTAGTGAAATGCTAGTAATAAAAAAGTGTTACGCAACGCGACAAAAAAAGCGTTATGGGACAGGACGCGACGCGACGGACTATTCCAAGAGAAACTTGGCCAATGCAAATTAGTGTTCCACCATGTTTGTTTTCATTATGAAAGTTGACCTTCCATGTTTGTACCTACATGGAAAACCCATCCAGACTAATTCTGGATATAAAGGACTAGTATCTGGTATACCAGAAATAATATGAGAAGATGCAGATTGTGTTTACCTTTCGAAGTCATTCCTGGCCTGTTGTGATTTCTCGAGCTGCGCTGCGGCAGTCTGTAATCTACCCTTCACAGATTCCAACTGTAAGCAGACGTACAATGTTATCCAAAATTATCATGTCTTACAGAAATGCTGTACTTGATGATTAACTTCTTGAAATTATAAAATCTCTAAAATCTGTTTTCGTTTCAGTATAAAATCAAGCTACTTCCTGAAGTACTACTAAATCAATATTAAAACCAATAAATATCTTTTGACATTGTGTGTTGGCTTATTTGTAATTTCTACTGCAGAATTTTAATTCTTTTTAATTAATAAAAAGGTCTGGAAGAGTTTAGGCCTGGCGTTGGGACTCAATATTTGACTGGTTGAAGTTGTTACACTGTACACTATAATAAACAAATCTTATTTTTAGTTTATTTAATCAAGAACAAAATTATAATTTGACAGATATGGATATCGATCTATTACATGATATATATGTATGTATATGCATTTTGACATTTTGCCGACAGTGCTAGTGCAACAGAGGTTACTGCAATGGCTATCCAACTTGAACCAAAACAGATAAATGCCCTGGACTATGAAGCTGGGATTATCGCTTACATGTGCCACCTCATCTTAAAGCTACAGACGCTGTATTTAAATCACTTTCTTCTTTGTAGGCGTCGTTATTTGTAACTTCATGTTCACCAGCTCACGGCGAAATCGGGTAGTATTTAAGCGATCAAATTTAACGCAGGACATCATTTACTTTATAGACATCTAGCAGTGCACATCATATCTCTACACAGGTAGCATTATGATTTACAGGAAAAAATGATTGCCTCTTTCGCGACTCGAACACACAACCTTTTAGTTTACAGTCCAACGTGCTTACCACTGAGCTATGGCGAATTCTTGATAATATTGTATATGTAGTAACATATATTATGATGCAAAATAACATAAGCACCCTCAAGCTGTATCAGTTTATACTCCATCATCTCGCACATGTAAATAACCATGCGTGGTGTAATACTATTTATATCAATTCGACCAAGATTTCATCTCAAAACTATAGTCTCGATATTTTATTTAGCGAATGATAAGTTTGTGTCGGTTCGTGTGCTATAGTTATTATGTAATGACCATTTAGTGTTAGAAATGCTTCTACATACCAACAAGACGCCGTGATACAAATAAAGCTATACAAGGTCCCTGGTTCAAGTCCTGTTTCAGGCAACTCTTTTTTTTATGAAATATATTTGGAAGCTGTATATTATCGATGTTACCTGTACGAAGGCTGATTAAAATGTGATATTTTACGCATCGATTTCTGGCTTACTTATTGACTTTTTGGTCGTTCCTCGAATTGAAACTACTTCATCCGTGACTTATTCATATTCATGAGGAAGTATTGGTGAAAGTATAGCATCTGTAGTTTTAAGCTGCCTTTTGTTCCTAACTACCTATAGTTATTAAGCAAGCTTGACTGATGAATACTCTGTAAATGAATGATAAGCAACAAAATAATATCTGAAACGCCTCTCTGTACTATAGTTAATCTCTCTTATTTTAGTGCATAAAATTAAGAATGAATGATCTGATAATTGATCAATGTGTACTTTTTTTTTAAAACTTATTCCCTTTGCATACCTCAGACTCCATTTTCTCCCTGGTCACCCTCTCCCTATCCAGTGTGTTGCTAAGCATGGTCGACTCGGTGATCAGTTTACTTTGGTGTAGATTCTGCTGAACAGTGAGCTGAGTGAGCGCCTCCTCGTTGAGTTTCACCTCGTTACGCAGGTCCTCCACACGGTGCTGGAGTTTCTCATTCTCGGCAGTCAGCATGTTGTTCTCATCTGTAAGCCGTCCCCTTTGTCGCTGCAGTTCAGCCTGGCGAATAAATAACAATTCATAATACAATAAAGCATATTTTACTTCAAGTAACTGCTCTTTTCAAAGCAAAGCAACTGACTTGAAAATTAAAATAGGCAAAGTTATATATACATGACGATGTAAAAGACTTGGCAAAGACAGCCGCTGTTAACATGATAATAAGGACGGCACTTCTCAGCTCCAATCAGCAGCAATCTTTGACGGGGTTAAGGGGTTGCTGGTATAGCCTACAGCGCGTCTTTTGCCTGTAGCGTGTTTATTGCCTGCAGTATGTTGTAAAGGCACTTTGTCATTTTTATTCATATTTCCTACCAGGAAGCCTATCGTATTTAATGTAACCTAAAGCATCATTTATATAAACTAAACATGCCAGTGAAAAGGTAATGACCAGGCCTCGTGTTAACAAATAAAATCCCATTTCAAACTTAAGTTCAAAACTCATATATTTCTTTTAGCTATAGTGTATTTTTAAAAAAATTCATAGGCAAACATTCAGGACGGTTGTAATTTTTGCTTATCTCTATTTGTGTAAAGTTTCAAGTAATTCCAAATCTATTAAATAGGATTTTAACAAAATCAGTTTTGAGCTCGAGCATGAAAAATTACAAGTTTGTTTGTGAACTTGAGGCCAGACAACCAGAATGATTCAGCACTTACCTTGAGAGCAACAGCTTCAGTTTTGTACTTCTCCACCAAATCTTTTGCATGTTTGATGTCATCATCGGCGAGATCCAGGGACATCTTGGCTTCCTCCTGAAGTACGAGCATGGTCAGGTAAGAAATGCCGTTTTATCAAAATGAATACAGTTATAAATGTGTGTACTAATCTCACACTGACTAATACATGCTTTGTATTCCAGTATATACATGTATATGTATAATCATTTTATGAGCTCATCACATAATTTTTTATAAGATGTATATGATTTTATACCGTTTATTCTTTACCTTAACAGAGACTGTGTGTGTGAGGCACATAGCTAATGGTGAATTTCTACTTCTGTCATATCTAAATGATACTTTATCAAACACAGGTTACTCTCATGCATATAAATTATATCCTTGGGGTTAAACCAAGTTATCATAAACCTTCGGGTAAAACCAAATTATCTTAATGGGTGACCACCAACTGGAGCTGCCTTGTTGATGAAGGAAACTCTAGCAAGCCTGCAACACAAAACTGATTTTTCTGAGACAACAAAAGAAAACAAATATCGATGAGTGAGGATAAAAGTTGCTCGCTTTAATCAGTCCCCAACAAATAACTGACCCAGTCCAAGACATATACATATGTAACAAGTATACCAGTCTAAAAATAAAATTTTACCTGAGTCCCAAAAGTGCCAAATATAATTATATCAGTCTAAAACTTTAATTACACCTGTGTCCCAAAAGTGCCAAATATAATTATACCAGTCTAAAAATATTATTATACCTGTGTCCCGAAAGTGCCAAATATAATTATGCCAGTCCAAAACGTAATTATACCTGTGTCCAAAAAATCTCAAATATAATTATACCAGTCCAAAACATAATTATACCTGTGTCAAAAAAATCTCAAATATAATTATACCAGTCCAAAACATAATTATACCTGTGTCCATAAAGTCCCAAATATAATTATGCCAGTCCAAAACATAATTATATCTGTGTCCCAAAATCCCAATTATAAGTATACCAGTCCAAAACATAATTATACCTGTGTCCAAAAATCCAAAATATAATTATACCAGTACAAAACATAATTATAACTGTCCCAAAAACCCAAATATAAGTATACCAGTCAGTCCAAAACATAATTATACCTGTGTCCCGAAAGTCCCAAATATAATTATGCCAGTCCAAAATATATTCTACTTTGCTATCTGTAGGACTGTACTGTGCATTATCAACAACACAAATATGGAACTCGGCAAAGTCAATAATACATTTATATCAACATAAAACATTCTGCCAATAATGTTAATATGTTATACTCTAATTTATTTTA
The DNA here is from genome assembly GCA_037043455.1 of Cyrtodaria siliqua. Taxonomy (NCBI): domain Eukaryota; kingdom Metazoa; phylum Mollusca; class Bivalvia; order Adapedonta; family Hiatellidae; genus Cyrtodaria; species Cyrtodaria siliqua. The sequence goes on along the minus strand of JAWPHD010004183.1, from coordinate 146,154 downwards.
TTAGTGCCATCAGCACGTTAATGTTATAGAAGTCTGTTAGTGAACGAAAATGTTAGACGAAGACATGAAGACAATACTTATAGTACATAAAGTGTTTTTGGAAGTTCTCAAATTGGCAATATTACCATAATTACTAAGTACACGGCTATATTTAACATAAATTACAGATGAAATTGACATGGAAAAACTTAAAGCAGCACAGCAGAAACTGGCAGATTTTACTCCTTTCTTCTGCTATTAGATAGGTACCCTGCATTATGTAATACAACAGCTATTGCATATTACTAGAAGAGCAATTTGAAGATAAGAGATACAAAATGAAGCAAATTTCCCCTCCCCATGTATTCACAAGGGTGTATCAATGTGTATTTTAAGCATTCAATCTAGACGGGTATCTCAAAACATGTTCGTTAATTTTCCAGTTATGAACTTGCTAAATTATATTTAAGAACTTATTAACAAATATGTCTTATGGTAAATTTGCCATTCAAAACCAGAATTTAAATGCCGAAAATTTGCTAATCAATTCGTACATTTACATTATTTTGCTGTTGATTAGTACCAACAATAACGTGCCTGGGAGGTTGGTAATGATAAATAAGTGCGAGAAAGATAAATATCATTGGTGTATTTTCAGACCGCAGAATAGTCGTTTTCTACTGAGGTACATTGGATGCAATGCGCATTTGGCTCTGCCTACTTGAAAAGAGTTTATTTTAAATTTTTTGTTTCAGCAGAAAGTATCAAGCGAACATAAATATATTTTAATAAACTTCATAAAATTAAAATTTGCTTATCTTTGTTGAATGAGATCAGGCAGCCCTGGCTGTAATGTTAAAGGGACACTAACCACTGTAGGAAAGTTAAAACATCGCTATAAATTTGGGATTAAAGGAAGTCGTATATGAAACATATACATCATATTTTACCTATGTCAAATGTTAAAATACACAAATAAATACAACTTGCATGGTATTGCAACATAAACAAAATTAGTCCAGAAAAAACAAACATGTTTAATATTAACAAAAAAGTATTAATATATATTAATACGAAAAGCAAAGTGGTGTGCCAAGGTCTTACCGAATCATCATCCTGAAACTGTACAGTGATCAACATGAACAAAACAATTATTACATGCACATACTACACTGGACATACTACTGTAATACACTGCCATGATGTGTGTGTTGGCAGGTCAATGCTGACATACTACTGTAATACACTGCCATGATGTGTGTGTTGGCAGGTCAATGCTGACATACTACTGTAATATACTGCCATGATGTGTGTGTTGGCAGGTCAATGCTGACATACTAATGTAATACACTGCCATGATGTGTGTGTTGGCAGGTCAATGCTGACATACTACTGTAATACACTGCCATGATGTGTGTGTTGGCAGGTCAATGCTGACATACTACTGTAATACACTGCCATGATGTGTGTGTTGGCAGGTCAATGCTGACATACTGCTGTAATACACTGCCACGATGTGTGTTGGCAAGTCAATGCTGACATACTACTGTAATATACTGCCATGATGTGTGTGTTGGCAGGTCAATGCTGACATACTACTGTAATACACTGCCACGATGTGTGTTGGCAGGTCAATGTTGACATACTACTGTAATATACAGCCATGATGTGTGTGTTGGCAGGTCAATATTGACATACTACTGTAATATACTGCCATGATGTGTGTTGGCAGGTCAATGTTGACATACTACTGTTATATACTGCCATGATGTGTGTTGGGAGGTCAATGTTGACATACTACTGTAATATACTGCCATTATGTGTGTGTTGGCAGGTCAATGCTGACATACTACTGTAACATACTGCCATGATGTGTGTTGGCAGGTCAATGCTGACATACTACTGTAATATACTGCCACGATGTGTGTTGGCAGGTCAATGTTGACATACTACTGTAATATACTGCCATGATGTGTGTTGGCAGGTCAATGTTGACATACTACTGTAATATACTGCCATGATGTGTGTTGGCAGGTCAATGTTGACATACTACTGTAATATACTGCCATGATGTGTGTGTTGGCAGGTCAATATTGACATACTACTGTAATATACTGCCATGATGTGTGTTGGCAGGTCAATGTTGACATACTACTGTAATATACTGCCATTATGTGTGTGTTGGCAGGTCAATGTTGACATACTACTGTAATATACTGCCATGATGTGTGTTGGCAGGTCAATGCTGCCATACTACTGTAATATACTGCCATGATGTGTGCGTTGGCAGGTCAATGCTGACATACTACTGTAATATACTGCCATGATGTGTGTGTTGGCAGGTCAATGCTGACATACTACTGTAATATACTACCATGATGTGTGTTGCAGGTCAATGCTGTCATACTACTGTAATATACTGCCATGTTGTGTGTTGCAGGTCAATGCTGACATACTACTGTAATATACTTCCATGATGTGTGTGTTGGTGAATATCACTACTGTTTGGATTGTTTGCCAGGACAAGGGAGACTGGGCTGCAGGATTCAGACACCAGATCAGAGTAGTTTTATCTCTCTATATTTTGGGAACATAACCCATACCACCACAATTGGGAATTTTAGCGTGACTTTTCTTAAAATTTAGAAAAACTAGAACTATCACTCAAGAGGATGAATAACCTTGCTTAAATTCTAAGTCAAACAGGGGGCCATAATTCTGTAATAACTTAGGCAATCAACAATGGGTGATGTACAGGGACATAAGGTCATCAGTTGTTATGTGTATACACTTTGGAAACAAACAATTCAAAACTGTTACAGAAATGCAAGTAATAACAAGAGAAAATCCTGTTGGCGTTAAAGATGGGTTTTACATAATAATAAAGATGAGTCATTTGAATAGTGTATGCAAGATGTTCCCAAGCTTGCTTTTTTATATAAGCTACCTATATAGAAAATGTATGCCAATATCTCATTCCTAACTGAAGTTAATGAATGAAAACATCTTCTATTTTTAGTACTAGTGACCTTGAAGTTGAATCCAGTGACCCCAAATGCAATTTCAAGCCTCCTTTTCATATAACCTACCTATCCAGAAAGTTTCATGCCAATATTTCATTCCTAGCTGAAGTAACTGAACGGAAACCTTTTTTTTCTATTTTTAGTAACAATGACCTTGACCTTGAATCCAGTGACCCCAATGCAATTCCCAAGTTTCTTCTTCATATAAGCTAAATATATTTCATGCCAATATCTAAATCCTATTTGAAGATATTGAATGGAAACTGTTTTTTTTATTTTTAGTAACAGTGACCTTGACCCCAAATACAACCCCAAGCTTTCTCTCCTAAAAGTTTCATGCCAATATCTCATTCCTAACTAAACTTATTGAGCGGAAACAAAACCTAGAACTATTATCGAAGGTAATGAATACCCCCGTATAAATTTTAAGTGAAATAAAGGGCCATAATTCTGTTTTAAATTAGGCAATCAACAATGGGTGATGTAGAGGGACATAAGGTCATCAGTTGCTGTTTATATGAAGTTTGAAACAACACATTCAAAAGCGTTTGAGAAATTTCAAGTAATGAACATGTGTTACGAAACGCGACAATAATGTGTTATAACATACGTTACGGACATCGCGATTCCTATACAGCCCCCACTTCACTTTGTGAAGCTGGGGTATAAATACAGTAAAACACTAATTGCATAATTGTATCTATTATTTATTACTGTTTACAGTACACCATGGTCAATAGAGGCATTTAAAAGCGTTTCATACTCAATACATGTCACACTTTTGCTACTTCCCCCACCACCCCCACTCATTAATTGGGATTTTTTTTTCTCTCAAAATTGGGGAATATATATGTTTCGGCATTGGGAATATGACCGACAGATACAAAAACAGAAAAAACAAACACCTAACAACACTGGGCTCATCTGAATCAGTAATGATCTCATTCAGTTCTATATTTTGGGGTGATGGTACCGCCCCTTCCACTTCTCGGTATCATGCGTGTCACTTACATTAGTTTGATGGCAAGCAGTGTTACTGAATGTTTGAATGAGCAGCCAACATGTTGGGGCACAACACACACTTCAGTTGACAAAATGATAGATGATATGAAAAATAACAAAATATTTTTTTTTAATTAATTGGAAATTACAAAGTGAAGATACATACATGTATACATGTATACTGAAAAGAAAAAGAAACGCATAATGGGTATTTCCGCTATATATTGTATGCTGCTAATCGAATTGAAGTGGGGTTTTAAGGCGCACCAACACATTACAGGTTATATGGCGCCTAACAGGCATGAACATGCCAGGCTCATCTTCCATGTACATCGAGATAAAATATGGAAAATGGGCCTAGAACCTTCTCACCCTGAACTGCAGAGTTGCTGCAAATTCTATCGTAAAAACTCATTTACGCTGGAGCCACGTTTATTGTTTTTCTGCCACTGCTCTTAGTGATGTGAGCGAGATGGCACCTGAAACAATGCAGGGGTCATGATGAAGACCTTTAATGAGCATGAACAAAAAATGACAAAATGAATATGAATGGGGGGGGGTCCTACCCCTCTGCATGTGACGGTGTGTTTGCAGTGGTTGTATTCTACCCCGGCAACCACACGGGGAGCTGCTAATCGAATGGTACAGGGCTACAGTAGGCCTATCCTTTCGGAAAATAGGTTTAAACAGCACCGAACACACCAATGATTACCCCTTTAGTTTCATAATCGACAGAATGCGCATTTAAGCAAACTTAGATTTTAAATGTTGCAATCTCTTAACATTTAACACAGTCCTGAAATGGCTTGCATTTTTCAAGCGAAACTTCAACATTTATGAATTTCATGTAACAAAGTATACTTTTAATAAAAGGTCTACTACATGACAGAGTTGTCATTTCTGTAATTAGTTGTAGACTCTTTTTGTACAAAACACGATGAAACATATCTGGAATATTACGTGGAATATAGGTGTATATAATAGTGTAGTATATGCAATTTTTGATTATGCGTTTTTTCCCCTTTCAGTATATTTGGAGGCATGTGCACAAACAAGGAAGATAAATATACTTTAAATCTGTCAAATTTAAACATACAACACATCAGGGGAAGGCATGATACAATAATAGGTTGGCGCTTTCTGTTGGGGATCCCATGCACAAATTATTTGAAGAAACATTTGAAGAGGGTAGTTCAAAATTGAAAGTGCTTCCCTCCCTTGGATGTATGTTTAAATGAAACACCTCTTTGATATAACTACTAGCTGATAAATAATGTACACATGCTGTTATTAGAATCTTGCATTACTAGGCCCTGTATCACCAAATTCATAGGACATTAAATTATTTCTGCCTCAAATTAAAATTTGGCTATCACTAGAGCAAGAGACAGCAATATCTTAATAACAGTGTTATCTTTGTTGAATTTTGTAATATTCAGCCACAATGTTTGGGCTCGGGGCTATTCCATTAACATACCCGGGACCCCAGGTAGGCAATTTATTAAACATCTGTGGGTGAAGCCCATTTTCTGAAATTTGATTCTTTCTACTCAATTTTGCATCGATGGATGGGTTTTCAATTTCAAAAGTGCCTTCCTAGGGTTTCATGTATTTTTTAATGGAACAGTCCTCAGTTGAAGTTTTATAGCTTAAGGGTATAAAGAGGCAAACGTAACGACGACATTACATACCCGTTGTGTCGAGGTCTTCATGGATTCCTCGTGCATGTGTTGTTGAAGCTTCTGCTGTTCCTCATTGATCTTCTCCTGTAGCTGCCTCGCATTTTTCTCATTGGATAACAATCGGTTTAGCTCCTCCTTTTCCTCCTCAAGCTGGAAATTTATTGGATAAAATTAGGTGGTGACCTTACCTTAATTGTATCATAGCTGCTTCAGCTTGTTCAATATAATTACTACAAGGTAGAATTGATATATACATGTACAACCTTAGATGAAAGCGTGGTCCAAGTTATGTTGCTATAGCAGTAATACCTAATGATTAACTGAGCTAAGTGCAAAAAGTTAACCGGACGCCAAATATGACAATGACGACAAAAAAAAAGCTATTAATTAAAAGCTCAAATTTATATTGATGAAAGATATAGTCGATCAAAATTTAATGCACACCCCATCCATAATTAATACTGGAATTCAATTACAGTTAAAGTTCCAACTAACAACATTTAATTCAAACATGAATTTGGTTGCAATAAAGCATTTTTTATCCTATTATGAACAATAAATAAATTGCAAAGCATCATTTTATTTAATTTTTAGGGTAGTCTATTTTTTGAATTCCCAGAATATGATAGTAACTCTAACATGCATGTGCCTGGCGTATGACTGCTAGGACTGCTTTTGGACTGAGCCCATTTCTGCATTTGTTGGACTTTCCTACATTACAAAATCTTTTAGAAGCAGTATGATAAAGCTATGACAATCTTGGTCAGCAGGGTTCCTACCTCCTTGATTTCATTCTGAGCTGTCCTCATTTCCATCTGAAGGTTCCTCATCAGAAGTTCCGCATGTTGTTTTGCCTCAAGTTCTCTGTTTCCATGGAAATATACACAAAGTTTTGAAGAACTTATACTAATAAGTGTTTTTAACATATGAATTAAAACATGTTTAATAAATTATTCTTTTCTGTTTTGTGTGATTTCCATCTTCTTCTACATTATGTGAAAATTCATTTCAGTCTTTCAAAATAAGAGTACTTAATATTAAGCTTTAATCTACGGTAGACATTTGAAATCTAATAGCATTTACTTAAATTTGCATTCAGTATTCAATAATTTAAATTCTTAACTAGAACTATCACTGATTAAATTCTAAATCAAACAAAGGGCCATAATTCTGTAATAAATGTTTGAGATATGCAAGTATTAAAAAATCTGTTACGGGGCGCAACGGGACAAAAATGTGTTATGTGATGGGACGCGACGGGACTTTGTCCGTAGCCCTCACTTCACTTTGTGAAAGCAGGGGTATAATAAGACATACAAAAGAAGTCAGAAATGTTGATGAATACCCCAGATGTGATATCATAATCATTCATGCATACCAATATTCTTATTTGCCCACTGGTTTAGGAAAATGATAATTCAATCTGCACACTGGTAGAGGACAAAGAGACTTTGAAGTTCAAGTGTGGGAGATGAACGCGACACATCGTGTAAGTGTGATAAGCATTTGTGTAAAAGGAAATCCAAATCCTCCCACTAGTTAAGACAATATGGCCATGTCATGAAGATACCCAACTTTGACCACTGAACGCTAAGTGTGACCTTGACTTAGGGGACCAAAATCGGCGACATGTCATGTAAGATGAAATCAAATCAACCCACTGGTTACAAAGATATAGTGAAGACATAAATCCGATACCAGGAGCATAAAAATTGAGGTTAATACCCCTCGTTTAAAAAGTAACTTTTATAGAGATGATGTAACTGAAAGTATGCATCAGTGTAACTGCAAGTATGCATCAGTGTAACTGCAAGTATGCATCAGTGTAACTGCAAGCATGCATCAGTGTAACTGCAAGTAGCATCAGTGTAACTGCAAGTATGCATCAGTGTAACTGCAAGTATGCATCAGTGTAACTGCAAGTATGCATCAGTGTAACTGCAAGTATGCATCAGTGCAACTGCAAGCATGCACCAGTGTAACTGCAAGTATGCATCAGTGTAACTGCAAGCATGCATCAGTGTAACTGCAAGTATGCATTAGAAAGTTTTACTTCAAGTCAACATAGGGCAGGTGTGTAGCTTGAAAGGACCACAACTATACAATAGGGCTGCAACCCTACTGCAATATACTGCAACCATACTGCAATATACTGCAATATTCTGAACCTTATTAAAATACTTATTGCAGTACGGCTGTAGATGTTATAGGTTGATACTTCCAGTTTATAAGAAGCGCTGTTTGCTGGCGAATCATATATTTTTCTCGTGTTTGTTGTTGTTTAATAAACTTCGAATGTACTAAATAATTTTGTTGGTAAAATATTATTTTGACAAAACTGTACCGTGGTACAATATATTTGTATCGTAAACCGCAGTTTCAGTAGGGGTTTATCGGTAAACAGTTGCAGTTCTAGTGAACAAGAAACTGTTGGTACTATATATATATGTAATTTAAGAAGAAGATACAATACATTTGCATTGAAGCCCTCGACATATATGCCTGTTATCTATGGGAGCAAACCCCTAGCATTACACTTACTGAGTAAACTGTTCCTCCTTTTTGTCCAGATGATCTTTTGTCTTTTTTAGTAACATCTCTGCATTTTTCCTTTTTTCTTCTTCCTCATTGACAGTATATCTAAAGTAAAATGCAGAATTAAAATCCACAGTAATAAATGAGTTTATAATGCGATGTAAATTTTGTACATTCCGACAGGCTGATTCATAAAAATGGGTGTCCCAATCACAGAGGATCTTACTTTCAGGGTATGGGCTACTCCATTAAAACATACCCGGGACCACAGGAAGGCAATTTAATGAACATCTATAGGTGAACCCTATTTTTCCGTTATTTGGTACTTAAAGCTAAATTTTGCATATTTGGGTGGGTGCATTCCTGGCGGTCCTATTTATGTCTAAATGAAACAGCCCTGATTTATAATTAAATGCATTAAACAAGTCGGCAAATATGATAAGATGCGACGATTTGCTGAACATCTTATCATATTTGCCAAAGAGTTTATTTCAATAATAAATAAGCATGAATGCAAGCTTCTATTTTATATCACAAAACCCACAATGTCAGATAAGGCTGACTACATAACATCAACATCAATGACATTAAGGTTTACTAGTGAGTGTGGGGGTGTGGGTGTGGAGTGGGAGGGGGATTCAGAATGCAAATGGATAACAGATAATAAATAATCTCAATAACACAATAACAGATAAAAAACTAGAAATGTGTTCATGGGATATCAATGTGTCCACAGAAAACAATCAGAGGAAAGAAATATTATTTGACGAATAAAGGGCCATAACTGAAGGTAATACAAGCACGGTTTTAACGCAGAACTGGTATGCACATTTTGACATCAGAGGTAAGCATCCTGTAAAGTTTCAAAACAATCGGGTTGAAAACTGTGGGAAGAGATAGACATACAAACTATTTTAACGTAAATTCTAAAGAAGAAGGCCCATAACTCGGGGTAATACAAGGTTGATTAATTAAACATATGACATCATAGGTAAGCACCCTGTAACGTTTCAAAACAATCGGGTTGAAAACTGTGGGATGAGATCGACACACAAACTTTTCATGAAGAACAGACGGACACTCGGACCATTCGGTGGTGGCGGCATAAAAATATATTTTGCCGAAAAACAGAAAACATTAAATTAACCAGCAACAGATAACAGTTTATATTATTTCACAATAACAGATAACAAAATATAAATGTTGCCAATAACAGCTTAACAGAAATAACCCTTGCCATACCCCTCATATTGCACATACGGTCACAAATTTCATTATCATCAATTTACTTGGAAGATATCACTTCGCAGCTTTCAATTTCACAGATAAACCATGTGAGAATTGGGGGAAGAAAAAAAAGAGCACAAACTCTCAGCAAACAGTTTTAATAACCTAGTTTTATGGTTGATACCAGAATGACTATCAACTATACTCACTCTAAATTTCTGATTTTAGCTTCGAGGTCGAGCTTGTTTTGTTCCAACACAGACTTCTGGTACTTGAGACTGTCTATGCTCCTGCAATATATATACCATATCAAGAAGTGATAAAACTTATATTTTCACGAGGGCTTTATATATTTTCACGAGTGCTTTAGCATGAGTGAAAATATTTGAGTTTTCTCACTTCGAGATGAAAATAAATCCTATATTCACTATAAACCAACAAATATTCTAATTATTATATGTTCACAACCTTGAAACTTATGCGGAGAAAAACATAATGCGCCAAAACAATGACGTCAACAACGTCAACAGCGGCATTACGTCATTTTCGGTATTTCAAATGTGAAATATAAACAATGAAAATATCAGGTTTTATTTTAAAATCCACTATTTCACTGTAAAGTATATAATAAAGATACAATAACATTTTAGTAAACAGCTGGAAGCAGCTATATTTCACTTTATCATGTCGATCTGCATAAATCTGCCAGGAAACACGGTGCCTGAGATAAAACCTTATCTCAGCAGTTACGTTCCTATCCCGTCAGGTGCACGTCTTTTGATGATGTCAGCACGTCTTATGATGACGTCAGGGTATATTTGATGACGTTTGGGTATTTTTGAACAGAAAAATGGGAAGAAAATGGAAAAAAGGTAAATTAAATGATTTTAAATGATCAACATGATAAATAGAATATCATGTTAGTGCCTGATCGTATCCAGTTTATCAGGTTCGGCACGAAAAAAATGAAGCCCTCGGCACAGCCTCGGACTTCATTTTTTTCTCAGCCTCACCTGATAAACTGGATTTGATCAGGCACTAACATGATATTCTCTATTTATCAGGTACATCAGGTATTTTGTGATATCCGACTAAAATGGGATATAATTAGAGTTTTTTAAATACGGGATTCCTATCACGAGTGAAAATACATCCGCATAAACAAACAAGTTCTTTTATTTTTGTTTACAAATTGCATTATCTGTGTTTTCTCCCTTATTTTATAACCTGCAATAACATCATGAGATTCAACATGTTTGTAGTTTATCAATGTTAGAATGTTTAGATCCTGTGGATATCCACTCATTTTTCTTAAGCCTTAACCCGCTTAGCATGACTATAATAACCTTTGCGTCCATTGTAAACCCCAGAGTTTACAATGTCCATCTGCTGATCAGTCATTTTCCCCAAAACACCCCTTGTCACATAAATGGAATGGTCTTAATTCAAAGAAAGAACAGTCCATTATATGTATGTAGCGGGTTAAGGGTTAAGAAATACGAACTTACTTTTGCAGCTGGGTCTTTTCTTTTGTAATGAGCTTGTATTTATTATCAAGTAGCATTTTCTGACCACGTTCGTGTTCCAGCTGTCGCCGATGTTCCCGTAAATGTTCCTGCAGCTTTAATACCGCATTGGAATCTACAATGAATACATGGAAATAAGCTGAATTTTCAATACCCAGGCAATCTTCAGGAGGATGAGAATAAATACAACTTATTGACGCTTCTCTCAGGACAGGAGCATGGATTACGCCGATCTCACATGGGTTTATTTTGCCTTAGTTTGTGCCTCAGTAGCTGTGGATAAGGCCAGTGTTTAGGTCTATTCCATTAAAACATATCCAGGATCCCAGGAAGGCTATTTAATAAACATCTATATTTTCTGAAATTTGTTCTTTAAATTCAATTTTGCATCTATTGGTGATTGTTCTATTTCAAAAGAGCCTTTCTGGGGTCCTGTGTATGTTTTAATGGAATAGCTCTTATATATTACATGGTCCGAGTATTAACTTTCATAACCCATCCAACCCCTTCTCCAAGAAGTGTAAACAAATTGGCTGGGGTATAAAATAAAACCTTAATTTCGGCTTAAAAAGTTTGCATATTGTAAAATTAAAACATTTAATAGGTAATTTTAAAAAGGTTATCACATTTTTTTCAGTAAAAAATGTTTTTAAACGTGTTTTATTGTCAAATATCTATATAAAATCCTGCTTTTACAAGCTTTCCCATCGCTTAATGGAATTAAGGCGGGACCACGCAATGAGTTACTCTGTCCAAAGTGGGTTCACTCCATAGTGGAGGCATGTCTGATGGGAAACTTCATCCTTCATCTCATCTCCCTCGGAGGTCCCAATATAACCTAACTGATGTGATAATGGCAAGTAAACCCCATTTCATTTCAATTGCCTTGGTTTGTTGTTCTGTAATGATGTTGATATTAGGGCTGTGCATCAAGAAAAGTCTGAGAAGTTATATGTGATTATCAAAAAGATGTGTATCTCAAAACATCTTGAAAATTAAAAGGCAATAGGTATTGTTGTTGATAATCACACTGAATTTACCTTCAACTTCGAACAAGTGACGTGCACGCACACTAGACTACCTCATGTACGTAGCTTTCTATACAAACTTACTTACCGTATAATCCTTAATAAACGCCCCTCCCTTAATAAACACACTCCCCTCCACCCCCCTACTTTTTTTTTAAAACTTAACCAAAAGAAGCAAGTTAATCTTTTACATTCACAATGGAACATGTATACAAAATCACTAGAAAACTTAAAATCCGATGCAACGGTGCATTAATTGATTGATTGGCATGCAGACTTCGGTTTTCTTGATAAAGAAAATCAATAAATAATGTTAACTTATGTTTTTTGGTCTCAAATAAACGCCCCCCTTTTCAAAAAAGTTACGCCCCTGGGGATTATACGGTAAGTTATGAAAATACAGGGTTAACTTAAATAAAATTTGAAATTTTAAAAGTTAATTATATCAGTCTGTTAAACAACATGTATAATGTCGCAAAAGTAAAATTTTGAATACTGGTTAACTCCTTTCATTCGCATTTCATTATTTTTGACAGTGTTAATGACAAACGCACTGGAATGTATTAAACTAATGACGTCATATTTTTGACGGTTTAACATCACATGACTTATGCTGTACATTATTACAGACAGCTTTTTTGCTTTTATTTTGTTAAATTCGTCATGAACATCTGTTTGCAAATCACCAAAGATCAGGGATTTTCTGAATTTTAAAAGCCAAATATTTGTTTATCACAAACAGCAAAATTAACCCTTAGCCTGCTAAGGGTGACTACAATACCCTATTAACTCGCAGACTGATCAGAGTTTACAATGTACGGATGCTCATCAGTCATTTCTCCTAAACACCCCTTTGATACATAAATGGAATGGTCTAAATTTAAAGAAAGGACAGTCCATTATACATACATAGCAGGCTAAGGGTTAAAGTTCACAACAAACGCAAGAAGTGGCCTGCTGCTCAGAACTCACCATTGAGGTTCATGCTGACCAGCATGTCTTTGCCGTATGGGAGGTTTTCTGGTCTGTAGGAGGAACTCATGTCACCATTCTCCGTTGAAGTTACGGACAGACCGTCATCGTCATATGGAACATCGAGGCCTTGCATGTACAGGCCCGTGTTCCCGGAGAATTCTGGTAGGTTAAAGGAGGGTCCCTGGGAGGGCCTAAAACAAAATGAAGAAAGAGTGTCATGTGAATAATTACCAAATATGTACAATGTATGGTGGTTTCAAATAATATTGCAAGTTCTCCATATCGCATTAAACACCATTTCCCATTACCTACTAAGCCAGTACCACCTATCATTCATTTCAGTTGATCTTTTTTTTTTGGTTTTAGGGGTACGGTGGCAATTAAACCCTTCATCATAGAACCATCCATATAAAACCACACCAAACTGGTCCAGTGCTTTTAGAGAAAGAGAAAGTGCAGTTAGCACCGCAACACTCTAGCACCTTCATTTATTATTTGATCTTTATCAAACTTGTAAATATTTCACATGAATGGAATAAGTGGTTTTGGCGGAGATGTCATTTGAAATTTCCTTAATTTTGACCTAGTTTTAGCCATGGCGGCCATCTTGGATGACTGGCAGCCCGCAAAAAACACAAATCTGGGAGGGACAATCCCAAAGGTCATTGTGATTTAAGTTTCATCAAAATCCTACAAGCAGTTTCAGAGAAGATGTCATTTTTAATGTTTTCCGTTTTCCTATATAACTCTATGTAAATTTTGGATCGCCGTGGTGGCCATTTCGATTATTCGACGATAACGAAAAACACAAACTTGAAAGAGGCCAACCCAAGGAACATGTTTATGGTATTTCACAATAATGGAATGAGTGGTTTTGGAGGAGATGTTGTTTGAAAATTCCTTAAATATGACCTAGTTTTAGCCATGGTGGCCATCTTGGATGACTGGCGGCCATGAAAAACACAAATCTGAGAGGGGTCCTCCCAAGAAACATTGTGAAGAAGTTTCATCAAAATCCTTCAAGCAGTTTCAGAGATGTCGATTTTATGCTAACAGACAGATGGACGGACAGACAGACGAAAAGTGATCGCATGAGCTTGGCTGACCTTTGGCCAGTAGAGCTAAAAATTGTTGGGTGGGGTAAAAAGTTGTTCAGCCGGGGTAAAAACGGCCGGTCGGTTGGGTAACAGGAACCAAAGTATTTTTTTGTTCAGGCCAAACAACACTGAAAACAACTGCCATAAATATTGCCAAAATCTGCTGAGAATTTTAGTATTTAACCATTTTACAATCAACCAAGGGCCATAACTCAGCTGAAAGTCAATGGACCATATTGCCTCTAATCTTCCTACTAATACTTCCTTGTAGTATCGCCAACATCTGTTGAGTAGTTTCAGATGTTTAAATCATCATAAAATCATTTAACTGACCTGAAAATGAATTGAACATAACATCGCCACGATATGCACAACTAGACATCATACTGATACTTCTTATCAAGTCTGTTGAGAAGTTTAGGAGGAGTAGTCCGGAAAAGAAAGTGACCGACAGACTAGTGCAACACTCAACACCCCCTCCCATCACCCATACACCCCAGATATGAAGGGTACATGAACAGAACTGTGAAGGGATGAGTAGGGGCAGTCTTCGAGAAAACCGTCGGACATGACAGGCACATTTTTGGAATGTTCGGCAGAAAATTCCCGTTAGTTGGCCCAAAATGCAGAAAAATCCCTGTCAACTGACCAAGCATTTTATTGTGCGTTAACAAAAATTATGTCTTTTAACTTTTCGTGGACTTGAACATGTTTTTGCGTAGACTGTAAGAGTTACATTATTATATTTAATTATGATATTTCATACAAACTGTTTTACAGCTGAACTCCCAGCAACAAGGAGTTTACATGTAAAAATTCCTATAAAAAAAGCACAATTATTGGCTGTTTTCTCAACTGACTTGAAACAAGAAATCGGTAGAACCAATGGATGCTCCCCAAATAAAGGTACACATGTGAAATACAATCAGAATCCTTCGAGCGGTTTCAGAGTCCGCAATTCTTTTTTCAACCAGAAAGTCCTGACAATATGCGCTACTAAAAATTAATATACTGATACTTCCTATGAAGTTTCATGAAAATCTGATGAAAAAATTATGAGGAGTTTAGCAGAAAGCTTTAGATTCGAAAAATTTCAAATTCCCATAACTCTGCTAAATATCATTCAACCAGAACGTCCTGACATATGCCATAATAGATATCATATTGATACTTCCTATGAAGTTTCATGAAAATTGGATGAAAAACATAGGAGGAGTTGAGCGGACAAGCTTTAGATTCGAAAAAATCCAAAGTAAATACTAGTATATGAAAATAGTTTGAGAAATAATATTTTAGAGTCAAATTACTTTTTGGTAGGTCATGTAATCTCATTATTAAGTAGGGCAGCAGAAAATCTCAATAACATTCAGTGTGCCTTAATTTGGATAAATCTAACACATTAAAATAATTTTTGGATAAAAACTCTAAAAAACAACAACATTAAAATGATTGATAGAGCATAAAATTTTGCATTGAAATACCATAACGTTACCAAAAAAATCCACATTGTTAAAGGGACAATTTCCATAACTTTTAGCTTATAAAACACATACTAATTATGTTCACAAACATTATTGAATATTTACTAATTAAAAGCAAAATTGTTTGACGGAATTTAATCACGCTATAAAAAAAGTACCACTTCGTGAGTTTGAATTGAACTAAATTGAATGTTGTTCAACGGCTCATCAACACAGTATAGGTTATTTAGAGCCCCCAGAGAGAGGGGAAGGATACAAAGGAAACTGGGAACCATGCCCTACTGTTATTATCGAATAGATTCCTATGGTTCTTTAACATGCTCAGAGGATAGACCGATACATGGGACCGCCAGGTTTTCGTCCCCATCCGGTACGGACGAGGCTAAGCGAAAGTGTCTTGCCCAAGAACACACCGACAAAACTCAAGTGGCACCATGGAGGATTGAACCCGGGGCCTAATAATTAAAACTTCTTTTTTTTTTTTCAAACTCACGAATGTATTACTACAGACTTCTTTTGATCTATGCTCATGTTTTCATGTATACATTTCAATGAATAAAAATCAGACAGTTATTTTCTCAACAAATTTAAAGAAGTAAGGTATTTTTATTTACCACTAAAATGTATATTCACTGATACAAGCCTACAATTTATTTATGCACTATTTAAGTTGTGTCTTAAAAAAAGGAACAACTTCTGCAGTAAATTAACTCTCTAATATAAAATCAACACAGGTCTAGTCTCAAAATTAAATTAAGAATTTTTATACCATGAAACTTCTTGCGGCACATCAGGTCCTCTACTTCAGCCTACTAATATGATGTATAAATGTCAACATAGAAGTTTTATACTCCAACCCCACCCACCAGCCCTCCCAAGAACTATTCCTCTATGGAATAGCCTTTCCATGGTCACCATGGAGCCTGTGGATGGTACATATCTTTGTTATTACTTCTTGTGAATAGTTTTCATGGAGACTCAGTCAGTTATTTTATTGTGTTACAGGACTGAACCCAAATTGCGTATGCGATAAACAGGTACAAGCCAAAAAGAAATTATCATGACAGCCAAGTACTGAAAGATAGATAAATAGATACACAGAAACGAGTCTTACCAATAAAGAAGAAAGAAAGAAAGAATTACCTCAAAGAGTCTTTTGACTTTACTTGGCACAGCATGCTTCACATCATAAAATCAATCTCTTAGAAAAATATTAAACTGTTTGACCTTTCCTTTCCAAAAACAGAAACAGAAACAATGTTAATCAACTAAAAGTATCCAATATGTTTGTGGCTTTACACCAAATTAATGGAAACATGTTTAACCAAGAAACTATAGCAATAGATGTCCAGGTAGAAAATCAAATAACAATAGAAGGAACAGGTTTTAAAAAGAAATCAAACCCTCCATCATGTTGAACAGGAAAATATTGTCTAAGTCACATGACATTAATGACATCACAATTATTATGACATCATCAAACAAGGGAAGTTACTGTCTCAGTATAATACAATAGGCAATTAAACAGGGGAAGTAATTATGCATGTAGTACATTACCAACCAATTAATTAATTACTGAATAAAAGAAAGAAAAAGAAAAAAAAGAGGAAAAACGCCAGATGATTAAAATAACTACTGATTTACTGACTGGCTAAATATATCACCTTTTTAATGGGTCCTTTCACATTTAACAAATTCCCATTGAAAATTGGATATGATTATTTGTTGCTTGCTGTTTATTTTGCACAAAGTTACTGTGGTTGATGGGGTCATTGTTGTACCGGGTACTACAGAAAGGCACCCGGGATACATTTATATGTACAGAAACGTACCCGAAAATTATCGAAATCCAGAAAGGCCCTCAAATATACATAAATGTACCCGAGACAAAGTACAATGTCGTAAAACGTGAACATAACGCGTTCTGTTATTTCACGGAAACGAAACTTTCATTGTTTACAAAGTTTAATCAATTCACTTTTTAAAGCCGCTAGCAGTTGCCTCCGCCTTAAAGGAATGCAGTTGGGTCTAAATATTTCACTAACACTTCTTGAATGACGACCTGCATATTTGTTTACTTTTTTGCGCGGGGGTTGATGATTTACAACTTCAGGTTTTACGACAATACGTTCTGTATTTTATTACTAACTAAGGCAGCCTAAATATGTTAACAATAGCGCAATAGTTAATGATAAACAATGTTTAAGCTGTTGTTTTATCAAGTTCTAAATTGTTTGTCCGGGTACGTTTCTGTATATTTGGGGTCCGTTCTGGAATTCAAAGATTTTCGGGTAAGTTTCTGTATACATAAATGTACCCCGGGTACCTTTCTTTAGTACCCAATACGACAATGACCCCATCAGCGTTACTGTGATCCTCCCTTATCTGGAATCCTGTATCAAGCCCTGGACTTTATGCAATTTCAATGATTTTATGCCTTTACAACATCACTGAATCTCTAAACAGTGGCAAGGCTAGTCCAGCAACACTCCCTCCAGTCAACCTAATGTGTAATATGCCCAGTTTTTTTATTATTTGTTATTTATTTATTAAAAAAAAACACACACAATATTATAATTCATATCTAGGCCAATTTTAAATAAGACCAAGATTTTTTGATTTTTTTTTAACAAAACCAGATTTCTCACCCTTGCGTCCCCCCCACTTACACAAACACACCCACCAACCAATATTTCCTAAAAATTGTCAGACAAACATTTTTTAACAAATTAAATGTCTGCCCATTCCCGACCGACCCAGAAAAAAAGGGCCTGACCGAAATATTTTTTCCCATTTTT
Organism: Cyrtodaria siliqua; assembly: GCA_037043455.1. Classification (NCBI taxonomy): domain Eukaryota; kingdom Metazoa; phylum Mollusca; class Bivalvia; order Adapedonta; family Hiatellidae; genus Cyrtodaria; species Cyrtodaria siliqua. The sequence goes on along the minus strand of JAWPHD010004183.1, from coordinate 127,801 downwards.
AGAAAGAAAAAGAAATTACAAGTCACATCAAGATGCCGCTAATTACAAAAGTACATTCCCTGATTCTTTAGTACTTTTTCAAATCATGGTCAAGTGAACACTTCAAGGTCGATATTTACAGCGTCTCTATGACCAGACATGTGATCGCAACCTCTGTCAGGGTCACATGGTCATAAGCCATCAAATTAAATTGTTTGAGTTTGAAAAACAGGACATGCACAGTGAATCAGTCTACACATGTTTTATGTGGATGCAAGAAAATAACAACTCTGGGTAGAGATTGATGTCTTTGTCGGAAAAATGTTCACACAATTGGTTGATGCAGAGTTCTAGGAAAAAAGATTTTGCTTTAAAAAAAAAAGATGTTCCTTGACTGATGTTGGTTGATTTTGTTCTGTGTAAGGGTGTATGCAACTAAGTTTAGGACAGTTAGTGAAAGTTCACTGTGTTAAAGTTTATAGGGCTGTGTTCAAGAGATGACACTTGATTCCTATTTGAGAGACTCAGAGTCAAGACCATAATATAATGCTCAAATATTTATACTGTTAGATGATATTGCATGTTTATCTTTGGTTATTAATGTTTATAATTATTAAAATTAATAATTAATATTAAAAAGGAAAATGAAAAAAGCATGAAAATAAAATATTGTTTAACCATTGTTTTTATCATTCTTTATCCCCTGAAATCAATGAAGAAACTTGTTTAAAAGTGTATTTTTTAATATTCGTTTATTGAATTTGGGTAAATAATACTGCTCGCACGCTAAATAAAGCCTGCAAAAAAACTCCCCGATTTTTGTATGAATCTCCCTTAAAAAAATCACTAAACTCCCAGATTGAGGTCCTGTGCCATTATCGACAAAAGGCACATCACGGCCGTATATTAACCTCTACGTATTAAATAGGCAATGAAAAATCAGGTCTCGCGACCAATCAAACTTGTGTTGCATTAATGGGAAGCCAATGCCTAGCTATATATGAGTGAAAGAAGGTATGTGCTTATACCATTATTTATTTACTTATCCTGCTATTGAGTCCTTCATACCTCCATTCTGACGCCAGACTTTCTCTGACAGTTTGATTGTTTGGCATTTAACGTCATTTTCTAGTGCATTTTTAGACAGACATTTTTTTTGTGGTGTGGGTAGACAACCAATACTGTGTATCTCCTGCCATCCTTAAGAATCGACACTTGCTCACATTCTCTGACAGACTTACTTGTTTGACATTGGGTAGTCCACGTCATCTTCTTCCTCCACACTATAGCCATCGCTCTGTAGTGACATAGCTTTACCAACAGGTGGCGCCACTGGTGGTACAGGCGGTGGATTACCTAACGACACGTCAGGACTGACATCATCGTCATCATCATGCTCCCCAATACCATTAGTAGTGGGCAACTCAGCTCTGCAAATACATAGGAGAAACAATTAAAGCTTAGTCCGGTGGAGATCAAAAGGTCACACAGCATTGGACCAAGTCTTTCTCACTGATACCAAAGTTGGCAGTCGGTGTATAGTGTCAATGCGAGTCAATGTTAGGAGTTGCGACCTACTGACCTACATCTGATGATCGTAAACACGTAAAATGATAAAAGTCTGTAAAGTAAAATAAGGGGTAACATGATAAACGCAATAACATTTTCTGACCCACAAATACACCCATACAATTTTTGTTGTCATTGTTCTTAAGTTTCTCCCAACACCTTTCTATAGAGTGCAACATCTTGGAAAATGCAGATGAGCTCAACAATAAAACTGCCTTAAAACACCAGTCTATTGTTGTCATTTTCAGTGGCATAGTAGGAGTGTTTCAGAAATTGTGGGGACCGGAGGAGGCCAACTGAACATTTTCAGTATTTAATTTGTTTTGATTGATTCATTTTATTTTTTTGCTTTTCAGACATTTTTATTAACAAAATAGCTAAATCTCTTTACAATTGGCAAATTGTATGCATTGTGAAAGCAAAATTTTAGGACACAAGCACATTTTGGAGTTTTGGTATAAACACATAATTTTGGGGTGGGGTGAGTGTGGATGCTAAAACATACTATGGTCTCCCCTCTTAAAGTATTAGTTTAGGAGTGGGGGGCTAGGGTGGGATGGTGGGGAGCTGGCGGCTTCTGTATCTACACCTATATTTTTCTAAATTGCCCCCAACACCTAACAAGTGCAACATCTTTGAAAATGTTAGCTACCAAGTTTGATTTAAACATAAGTTCTTTTAAATAGATTACGAAGCAAGTTCTTGCAACTTATATTAATCACTCCTGATGGCTTCCTAGGTAGAACCAGTACTAAGCAATGTGGATTAATTATCTTGCTCAAGGATAAATAACATGGCCACGGTGAGGATCGAACCCACGACCTCTCGATCTAAAGTCCGACAGTCTACCACTGAACCATGAACTCCACCAAGTTTAAGTTGCCCCCAAAACATACATGTAACTATAAAGTGTAAAATCGTTCAAAATGTAAGTTACCAAGTTTCCCACAAATACATTCACGACATATTAACACCAACAAATACACAAATGATTAATGATCGTGAAATATGCCCTTTATTTACCTTGAGAAATACCTGCCCAGATTGCTCTGCAGCAAGGCATTATACTCCATGCGAGCCCAGCTGAGTCTCGCAGATTCTGACATGTCAGGGTAACTCATAGTTGAGCAGAGGAACGGCTCCAAAAGATTGAAGTCTCAATGTTCACATTTCGTTAAATAACTAAATGCTATCAGGGAAGATTTTTGAATCAAATGCCTCTGCATGAGCATATACCGTAATTTGGCTTATAAATTATTTTAATACATTTCGTGAAATTGTCTGGTTACATCCAAGCGGCACTATTGGTCATTTAAAATGCTTCATTTGATATTGTTCCATAATAATGTTATCTGTCCAGTTTATTCAGCTCACATTGTGTATCCCCTTTTCAATACTAGGAAAAAAAGTTGATTTGAGTTAATCAGTTTGCTTAAATGGACCGGAGGCGATCTGGAAGAGGAATTGGTGCCAATATACCAATACAACAGAAACCCCTCATACTGTGCTTTAGTTTCATATAAAATAGGCGCAAACATTAAATTAGACGCATATTGAAGTTTGGTTGAATTTTTATTTATGAAAATGTTTGGACTGAAAAACATGACCATGGTGTGTTTGTTGTTAAACCATCAATATTAATTCATACTGGGTTGCTAGAGTTGTACATATCATTAAATAAAAGTGTAGTTAGATCACGAAACAAACAATTATTATACCGCAGACTATTAGTCTCAAAGCATCATATGAATTAATATTAACGATTTATGCACCAAAAACTAACAGCATCATTGAGTTTTCCTAACCAATCTATTTCATAAACAATGATTAAATCCATTATTTTATGAGGCTTAGCTTAGTTCATATGCACACTGACTATGCAACTGAAACACATTATGATGGTTTTACTTGAATTTGATTGACAGCCAACATTTGGATAGACAGCCACAATTTGGATAGACAGCCAACATTTGGATTGACAGCCAAAATTTGGATTGACAGCCAACATTTGGATAGACAGCCAACATTTGGATAGACAGCCAAAATTTGGATTGACAGCCAACATTTGGATAGACAGCCAAAATTTGGATTGACAGCCAACATTTGGATTAACAGCCAAAATTTGGATAGACAGCCAACATTTGGATTGACAGCCAACATTTGGATTGACAGCCAAAATTTGGAGACAGCCAAAATTTGGATTGACAGCAAGTATTCTTTCTGATCACCTCTAGTCCCCTTTAACCCTTACCCTGCTATGAATGTATAATGGACTGTCCTTTCTTTAAATTTAGACCATTCCATTTATGATACAAAAGGGTGTTTTGGTTAAATGACTGATGAGCAGCCAGACAGTGTAAACACTGATCTGGGTTTACACTGGCTGCAAAGGCTCTTGTAGTTAAAGAGTTAATTTAAGCATGACATCAATTCTAGAGGGTTCATTCTTGTAAAAATTCATTAAGCACTTAAAGGGTCACACTGCAATATTTAGGTATACATCACGATATAAAATGTGTACACCTTTAAAAACAGCATGCAAATATTTAAATATCAAGAAAATAAAAATTGTTTTTTTTTTTTTTTAATTGCATAGGTTTTCCAATTTAATGATGCACTGTAATCATCTTGAAAAGATGACACTGCAATGATACTGCAATGATACTGCAATGATACTACAATGATACTGCAATGATACTGTGTAGTGATACTGCAATGATACTACATTGATACTGCAATGATACTGCAATGATACTGCAATGATACTGTGTAGTGATACTGCAATGACACTACATTGGTATTGCAATGATACTGTGTAGTGATACTGCAATGATACTACATTGATACTGCAATGACATTGTGTAATGATACTGCATTGGTATTGCAATGATACTGTGTAGCGATACTGCAATGATACTACATCGATACTGCAATGACACTGTGTAATGATACTGCAATGATACTACATTGGTATTGCAATGATACTGTGTAGCGATACTGCAATACTACTACATTGATACTGCAATGACACTGTGTAATGATACTGCAATGATACTACATTGGTATTGCAATGATACTGTGTAGCGATACTGCAATGCTACTACATTGATTCTGCAATGACACTGTGTAATGATACTGCAATGATACTACATTGGTATTGCAATGATAATGTGTAGTGATACTGCAATGATACTACATTGATACTGCAATGACACTGTGTAATGCTACTGCACTGGTACTGTGTAATGATACTGCATTGATACTGCAATGATACTGTGACATGATACTGCAATGATACTGCACTGATACTGTGTAATACTACATTGATATTGCAATGATACTGTGTAATGCTACTGCATTGATACTGCAATGATACTGTGTAATGATACTGTGTAATGATACTGCAATGCTACTACATTGATATTGCAATGATATTGTGTAATGATTCTGCAATGATATGGCAATGCTACTACTATGATGAAGTACAATGATACTGTACAATGATAATGTAATGCTAATGTGCAATGGTACTGTAATTATACTGCAATGATACTGTGTAATGATACTGCAATGATACTGCAATAATGATGTATAAAACTACTGCAATGATACTGTGTAATGATCTGCAGTGATACTACAATAATAATGCACTGAAACTGTGTAATGATACTGCAATGATACTGCAATGATAGTGCAATCATACTGTGGAATGATACTGCAATGATACTGCAATTATATAGTGCAATGATAAGGTGCAATGATAATGTAATTATACTGTGCAATGATACTGTAATTATACTGCAATGATACTGTGTAATGGTACTGCAGTGATACTGCAATGATAATGCATTGAAACTGTGTAATGATACTGCAATGATAGTGCAATGGTACTGTGTAATGATACTGCAATGATAGTGCAATGGTACTGTGTAATGATAGTGCAATGATAGTGCAATGGTACTGTGTAATGATAGTGCAATGATAGTGCAATGGTACTGTGTAATGATACTGCAATGATAGTGCAATGGTACTGTGTAATGATACTGCAATGATAGTGCAATGGTACTGTGTAATGATACTGCAATGATAGTGCAATGGTACTGTGTAATGATACTGCAATGATAGTGCAATGGTACTGTGTAATGATGATACTGCAATGATAGTGCAATGGTACTGTGTAATGATACTGCAATGATAGTGCAATGGTACTGTGTAATGATACTGCAATGATAGTGCAATGGTACTGTGTAATGATACTGCAGTGATAGTGCAATGGTACTGTGTAATGATACTGCAATGATAATACTGCAATAGTACTGTGTAATGATACTGCAATGATAGTGCAATGGTACTGTGTAATGATACTGCAATGATAATGCATTGAAACTGTGTAATGATACTGCAATGATAGTGCAATGGTACTGTGTAATGATACTGCAATGATACTGTGTAATGATACTGCAATGATAGTGCAATGGTACTGTGTAATGATACTGCAATGATAGTGCAATGGTACTGTGTAATGATACTGCAATGATAATACTGCAATGGTACTGTGTAATGATACTGCAATGATAGTGCAATGGTACTGTGTAATGATACTGCAATGATAGTGCAATGGTACTGTGTAATGATACTGCAATGATAGTGCAATGGTACTGTGTAATGATACTGCAATGATAGTGCAATGGTACTGTGTAATGATACTGCAATGATAGTACAATGATACTGCAGTGGTACTGTGCAATGATGTTGTGTAATGATACTGCAATGATACTGTAATGATACTGCAACGATACTGTAATGATACTGCAGTGATACTACATTGCTATTGCAATGATACTTCAATGATACTTTGTAATGATACTGCAATGATACTGTTTACACTGTTTACACTGTTTACACTGTTTACACTGTTTACACTGTCTTCGAGGCCAGTTCAAACCGTTGGTTTCTTGGGCCCTTTTGGAAATGTTTTCCCAGTCTGGTGGTACGCCACTGATCTATAGTGCACAGTTAGCGTACAAATTTGAGACCTACTTTCGTAGGCCCATTTTGAAAGTCTTTTAAATTTTCTGGTAATTGACTTCCGGTTCCGATTTGAATTATGAAATGTCTTTTTTGATTAGTACATTAAATACCGACAAAGTCACTAACACAGTTTCATCCATTGCTAAAACAGATGTAACGAATACATTAGAACAGTAACGAGTAAACAGTCATCCAATATTGACACACCCGAACAAAAGTTAAAAAAACACAAAAAAACAGATCGCTATTTTGACAAAAATGAACAGGTAGATGCCATCCTTGTTGATTGATGATGAATGCATTATATATGCTTTAGAGTAAAGATGGTTGGATTCTACATAGATATAGTCGACGATTTCGAGAGAGTTAATTTAAAGAGGTCCTTCTTGATAGAAACCGGAGTGAAATGATACTGTGCAATGATAGTGTGTAATGATACTGCTATGATACTGTAATGATACTGCAGTGATACTACATTGCTATTGCAGATACTTCAATGATATTACTATGAAACTTTATAATGATACTGCAATGATACTGTGCACTGATACTGTAATGATACCGCAATGATACTGCAATGATACTGCATTTACACAAATATATAGTCTTTTCTTTACACCTTCCATGTTGATTACAAAAAAAAAGTTATATGGATATTAAAGAATTTAATTATCCAATTAATTAAAATCCAAATCCATTCAAAACATCACATTACATATTTTGTGACCACTTTATTTAAGTTTAAAAATCTCAATAATCCAAAGTTTGCAAACAAGAATCACCTTTACAAACAATTTGACGTGCACACTGTTTGAACATAAACTTGGTATGAATATCAAAGGCAGTCAACACAGCATGAGATGCAACTGAATGTTAACCATGTTTAACATGTTCATGTATTAGCGAGACGTTATTGCATGCGTTGATATATTTATCTTGACAAAGGTAAAATTTATATGAAATTATGTCTATATTGCAGTTTATTACCCGTGCCTGTTATCAATATTTGATTGCTTATTGACAGGCACCAAAGACCAAGATTAACTTGTGATATTCAAACACAGATGATTAAAATGCTCCCTAATTCCTCTTTATCTCTTTATAAACCAATTTGTAACTTTGAAGCATTGACAACATTTCTATATGCCAATAATCCAATATCTTTCTCTCCTGAAGTATCGCAAACTTTCACATTAGAATTTTTTCCTTAATAATTCATGAAGTTTAATTCAAAATCAAAATATTATCACATTAAATTTTCTGTTTTTTGTTTTCTGCAAAGTATTTGAAATCACATTTTTCAAATCCTGAACTATTTAAATCCATTTGAAACTGATAGTAACAAATCTCTTTTAAGCTTTGCAGGCAATAAATACTTGTTTATCTCGAGTAAATTCCATCTACATATTTCTCAGACAACAAATAAGAAAGGTAAGGAATTTTCTTTACAAAGGTCTCTTCTATTAATCATTAAACTCTCCCTTGCATAGATTGCGAAATTTGAAATGTGGAAAATCTAAACCACCCTATCTCATTACAGTAAACATGTCTGTTACATGATTTCTATGCCCATAAAACCTTGATGATATACTTAAGAACAACAATACTTTTGAATTCTTATTCTTTTAATGCATATCCCATGACAGCTTTCAAAGTTCTCGTGATATCTTCGACAAAGTTCGTTGAAGTTTACGAAGTACTCGATGACAATTGTTTCATAAAATGCTTTCTTTCATAGACCTATAGTACTGTTGAAAATGAAGCATATCATACAATCTAAACTTAAGTTTAGTAATTGTTCATGCAGTGAAAATTAAAGAGTTGTTTTAAGGGTAATTAAATAATTTTCAATTGAACTGTTGATAACATCTTTCGCCTATCAAAATAAACATGGAATAACCTTTGACAAATTTGATATATTGCATGCTTTAAACTCTCCCAAATATACAAATGACCAACTGCAGTAGTATATAACATGTTTGTCATCTCTCGAAAACTACTGGAGGGAGAGAGCTGTATTATATTGCATGTCTGTCAACTCTCCCGAATCCACTAATGAGAGACTGTTGTAGTACATGCTTGTCAACTCTCTCAACTCAATGATGGGAGACTGTTGTATTTTACTGCATGCCTGTCAACTCTTAAATCACTGGAGGGTGACAGCTGTACTATATTGCATGCCCGTCAACTCTCCCACATCACTGAAGGGAGACAGCTGTACTATATTGTATGCCCGTCAGCTCTACCACATCACTGAAGGGAGACAGCTGTATTATATTGTATGCCTGTCAACCCTCCCAAATCACAAGAGGGAGATCGATGTATTAATATTGCATGCCTGTCAACTCTCCCAAATCACTGGAGGCGACAGCTGTACTATATTGCATGCCATTCAACCCTCCTGAATCACTGGAGGTTGCCAGCTGTATTATATTGCATGCCTGTCAACTCTATCACATCACTGAAGGGAGACAGCTGTATTATATTGCATGCCCATCAACTCTATCACATCACTGAAGGGAGACAGCTGTATTATTTTTTGTTTTTGTTTTTAATACTTTTATTTCAGACACATTGTGTACTTACATATACAGTTGCATTCATATATATATATATAGCTGATAAAACTTGTTAAACGGAAAGAATATATAATATAAACCGGTCAAGATAAATGAATTTCAAAAAGAGCAAAAACCAAAATAACGAAATAAATGAAGTCAGTACAAACCTACACTAAATTAACTATTAATATTACATACTTATACATATATACATACACATATATATACATGCATATGCACACATACATACATATATACATACATATACCTAGATATACCAAAAGGGGTAATTTTACTTGACTATCCTAATTAAACAGTTGGCTAATTATGTTCCATCTCACCTTTATGGCATTAGATTTTGGTACAGAGTACATGAATGATGAGAATAATTCCAAGTGTTTATATCTTTTCAGATGTTCAATAAAAACATCATAGTTTTGGAGACATTTTTTCAATTTGCTTGAATAGACATAACTTTTATAGACAAGGAAACAAATATTAATAATCGAATTTAAAACATATTCATGCTGTTTAAAACCAAGGAGGACCTCTTCGGGTCTTAATTCAATAGAAATTCCGCAAAGATTCTTAATTTGTTCAAACAATCTTAGCAGTATATTCTTTGAATACATACATTCAAAAAATAGATGTGAAACAGTTTCTTTTGAGTTGTTGCAAAAAGTGCATAGTTCTGTATTATATTGCATGCCTGTCAACTCTCCCAAATCACTGGAGGGCGACAGCTGTACTATATTGCATGCCTGTCAACTCTCCCAAATCACTGGAGGTTGACAGCTGTATTATATTGCATGCCCATCAACTCTATCACATCACTGAAGGGAGACAGCTGTATTATATTGCATGCCTGTCAACTCTCCCAAATCACTGGAGGTGACAGCTGTATTATATTGCATGCCTGTCAACTCTGTCACATCACTGAAGGGAGACAGCTGTATTATATTGCATGCCCATCAACTCTATCACATCACTGAAGGGAGACAGCTGTATTATATTGCATGCCTGTCAACTCTCCCAAATCACTGGAGGGCGACAGCTGTACTATATTGCATGCCTGTCAACTCTCCCAAATCACTGGAGGGCGACAGCTGTACTATATTGCATGCCTGTCAACTCTCCCAAATCACTGGAGGTTGACAGCTGTATTATATCGCATGCCCATCAACTCTATCACATCACTGAAGGGAGACAGCTGTATTATATTGCATGCCTGTCAACTCTCCCAAATCACTGGAGGGCGACAGCTGTACTATACTGCATGCCTGTCAACTCTCCCAAATCACTGGAGGGCGACAGCTGTACTATATTGCATGCCCGTCAACTCTACCACATCACTGATGGGAGACAGCTGTATTATATTACATGTATGTCAACTCTCACAAATCACTGGAGGGAGACAGATGTATTATATGGCATGCCTGTAAACTCTATCAAATCACTGGAGGGTGACAGCTGTATTATATTGTATAACTGTCGACTCTCTCAAATCACTGGAGGGAGACCACTGTATTATACTGCATGCCTGTCAACTCTACCAAATCACTGGAGGTTGATAGCTGTACTATATTACATGCCTGTCAACTCTACCAAACCACTGGAGGTTGACAGCTGTATTATATTGTATGCCTGTCAACTCTCCCAAATTAATGCAGGGAGACAGCTGTATTACACTGCATGCCTGCCAACTCTCCTAAACTACTAGAGGGAGACAATTGTATTATATTACATGTATGTCAACTCTCACAAATCACTGGAGGGAGACAGATGTATTATATGGCATGCCTGTAAACTCTATCAAATCACTGGAGGGTGACAGCTGTATTATATTGTATAACTGTCAACCCTCCCAAATCATTTGAGGGAGACCGATGTATTATACTGCATGCCTGTCAACTCTCCCAAATCACTGGAGAGAGACAGCTGTGTTAAACTGCATATATGTCAACCCTCCCAAATCTCTGAATGGAGACAGCTGTGTTATACTGTATGCTTGTCAACTCTCCCAAATCACTGGAGGGAGACAGCTGTGTTACGGTGCATGTATGTCAACCTGCCAAATCACTGTTCCAGAGGGAGACAATTTACTCTAAATTATTATTATCAAAAGTCTAAATCAATTTGTTTCATTAAAAATCTCTTTACTTTTGGGTTAAAAGTTGACAGGTACCATAATGATAGTTTTGTATGACTGGTACATAGAACAAAATGTACTAACCAAGTCGCACATCTCCAACAACTTCCAACTTGAAAACTACTGTTTGAAACTAGTCTAATTGTTTACATACTGATAAGATCTAGGCATAGATTGGACGTATTTAATTACGACTATCTTGTCAATCCCTGTTAACTACTATATTAGGGAACAAAGGCATGTATTATCTGTAGCTACATAATACAATCTACCTTGATTAGCTCTAGTGTGCACATGTGCTAATGCACAACAAGATCTGTCATAATTACAACAACTGATCATCTCAGATTTTTAATCCGGATTATAAAATTATGTTATCTACTGTCCACGCTGACATCATTAGAGAAACAAATAACGTGATTTGTACTACACAATCAACAGCACTTTAATGGCCTGATTGTGGTCCTTTATGTGGAATTAAATAAAGCAAGCTGTACTCCATGTATCTGAGTGGACCACCACTGTACCCACTCACATAACAGAGCAACCTGTACTACAAATGTCTGAGTGGACCACCACTTTACCCACTCACATAACAGAGCAACCTGTACTCCAAATGTCTGAGTGGACCATCACTGTACCCACTCACATAACAGCAACCTGTACTCCAAATGTCTGAGTGGACACCACTGTACCCACACACATAACAGACCAACCTGTACTCTATGTGTCTGAGTGGAACACCAATGTACCCACTCAGATAACAGAACAACCTGTACTCCATGTGTCTGAGTGGACAACCACTGTACCCACTCACATAACAGACCAAACTGTACTCCATGTATCTGAGTGGAACACCACTATACCCACTCACATAACAGATCAACCTGTACTCCATGTGTCTGTGTGGACCACCACTGTACCCACTTACATAACAGACCAACCTGTACTCCATGTATGTGAGTGAAACACCTCTGTACCAATTCACAAAGCAGACCAACCTGTACTCCATGTGTCCGAGTGCAACACCACTGTACCCACTCACATAACTGAACAACCTGCACCCCAAGTGTCTGAGTTGACCACCACTGTACCCACTCACATAACATAACAACCTGTACTCCATGTGTATGAGTGGACCACCACTGTACCCACTCACATAACAGAACAACATGTACTCCATGTGTCTGAGTGGAACACCAATGTACCCACTCACATAACAGAACAACCTGCACTCCATGTGTCTGAGTGGAACACCACTGTACCCACTCACATAACAAAACAACCTGCACTCCATGTGTCTGAGTGGACAACCACTGTACATACTTACATAACAGAACACTCACATAACAGAGCAACCTGTACTCCAGACACGTGGACCATCATTGTACCCACTCATATAACAGACCAACATGTACTCTATGTGTCTGAGTGGACCATCACTGTACCTAGTCACATAACAGACCAACCTGTACTCCATGTGTCTGAGTGGACCAACACTGTACCCACTCACATAACAGACCAACCTGTACTCCATGTGTCTGAGTGGACCACCATTGTACCCACTCACATAACAGAACAACCTGCACTCCATGTGTCTAAGTGGACCAACACTGTACCTACTCACATAACAGACCAACCTGTACTCCATGTGTCTGAGTGGACCAACACTGTACTTAAAGTCAAATGATCTATTTTGTTATTTTTACATTTGATACAATAAATAGAAAACACACTCACCTTAATGAAATGCTTACTAATACATAGGGACAATTACCATCCATGAAATTAATAAAAACATTCCTCCAAATCTAGCAGCAAACAAAACAGCACCATATTGAAAGCACCATATGGTCACTGACTTTTATCACTGGTAAAGCTCTCTCAGAAGTCTAAGATTATTTGAGATATCAAATATTCATGCCAGTACAATAGCCCAGTCACACTAAGTCATTAATTATGCATGACTGAAGGCACTCTAATAGGAGGCACCCAACCACAGTATTTAAACAGAAGTTATCCCAACATAACCAATAATACAGGTATTCTGCAGATTAGTATAGTAAGCTGAAAAACATCTGTAAAGTTTTTCACAACTGACCTTTTTTTTTAGAGAATAGTTTCAAAATGATAAAGAGAACAAATATGTTTTGTTTTTTTTGGTTGTAAAAATAACTGCATTTTGTTCCAACATTTTCAAATTTATCAGACAGACAAAGAATTAATTCATTCCTAGTTTCTATCAGTAAGAATGTACATATAAAGCAGACAAGATATGCAATTAAGGTGCTAAGCAATGCTGATGACAGACTGAAAAAAGTCCTTGTCATTGATTAAATTGTAAGCTTCTTAGGTATTCCTAATCTCTGCTTTCTTTTAAATACAAAGGGAACAAGAAACAGTGATACAAAGTATCACAAGCCAGTCGGAACAGTTACATAAGAGGAATGATAAAAATAATTGAACAGTGTGTATATGTTCGAAGTTTTTGATTTGTAATTGTCAACAATCAAACCACATTTATCATGAAAGATTTGAGCACTAGATAAACTAGTCATCATGAGACAAAATGAACACGTTTTTAATTTTGGCATCTGTGTTGTATAATGTTATAATATGAATATGATAGACATCTGAAATAGTATGTGTAATGGATCACTAAATACAATGTTGTTTCATGATTAGAATGTGAGGAATTGGGAAAATATCATGGTTAGAATATGAAGAATGGGTAAATTATCATAGTTATAAACAAAAAGACAACTTAATGATAATACAATTGCAATTGGATTGAAAGATTAGTATCTGTGAAGGTAATCTCAGATTTTAGAAATGTAAGTTTATATTAGAAGAAAGTTTTTGATGTTTTTTTATTATTGAAATCTGATCAGTAGTTCATGAAAATAAGTAGCAGTGGAGCAGACCTATTCAAACACTTTAGATAAGGTTTCAGTTAAAGTTTCATTAACTGTGTTTAATGATTGAAGAGCTGTTGCTTATTTTAAAATCAGGCAGCACCAAAAAGAGATACATATATAGCTGTACACGCAAACATTTAGTAATATTCAAACACAATTTCCTTTATATTATTCTCATAATTAATATTAATTATTGAACAAATGCAAGTTATGTGGAATAACTATCGGGGCGCCGTGAGCTTTTTACAAAATTAAGATTGTCGTTTGTCCCTTTAATAAAGTTTAAACATCAATCAATAATCAGTGAAGATACCGATTTGGAACCAGCTGTATTCGTATGCTGAGAACAGATTTATAGACTGTATCCCTGAAATTTACATGTAATTATTGCAGTAAAAACCAGTTAGATCTAGAACCAGTTCTACGTTCACGCGCAGATCATAATTTATAGACTGTATCCCTAAAACTGATATGTAATTCAAGTTGTAGAAGACCCATAAAATGCCTGTATACCAATTTGACTGCGTCCCTGTATTCTTACTAAAACACATTTGTTTTATGAACAATAAAATGACATTGAAACACAGTCCAACACTCTCGGAGGGGGAGAGGCGGGGGGACGGGAGGGGGCAACATATATATGTGTTAGAAGCTATGTGTAAGAATTGACTAAAACAAAACAGAAGTAAAAAAAAATAATAATAGTTTCAAGGGTGTGTGTGTGTGTGTGTGTGGGTGTGTGGGGCGGGGGGGGCAATATATATGTGTAAGAATTGACCCAAAACAACACAAAAATATGTATAAAACAAGAGGTCAATGACCTTGAAGCTCTACCGATTGATTTTGATTTCAGGAAGTAGTCGCTACAGACTTGTTTTTTGGAAATCTATTTTTAACCGTGGCGGCCATCTTGAATTTCTGGCCGACCTGAAATTTTGCTAGGATCAATTAGACATTAAGAGCAACATTCCTGTGAAGTTTCATGAAAATCCGTCAAGTAGTTTCAGAGGATTAGTCGCTACAAGTTTTCATTATATAACTCTATGTAAACAAAGATGGCCACTGGTAGCCATGTTTAACGTCAAATCAAAACGATTTTCGACAAGGACCAACATCATGTCATACTGATCATTTTAGAAAAAGTCCCATATCAATATCTCTTATAGTTTTGAAGAAGTAGTCGCTACAAACTTATTTATTTAAAATCTATTTTTAGCTGTGGTGGCCATCTTGAATTTCCGGCCGACCTGATCAACTAGACATCAAGAGCAACATTCCTGTGAAGTTTCATGAACATCCGTCAAGTAGTTTCAGAGGAGTAGTCGCTACAAGTTTTTACTATATAACTCTATGAAACCAAAGATGGCCACTGGCAGCCATGTTTAACGTTGAATCAAAATAATTTTCCACAAGGATCAACATCATGTCATGCTGATAGGGACCGCCTGGTTTACGTCCCCATCCCACGGGGGGAAGGAAGGGGGCAACATATATATGTGTAAGAAGCTATGTGTAAAAAGTGACTAAAACAACAAAGAAATATGTAAAAAACAAAAAGTGGTGGTGGGGGGGGGGGGGGGGGGGGGGGATGGTGGAGGAGGGAACCCATGCCCCAATATGGGTGAAGTATGAATAAGATGCATAATGCTATAAGAAATCCCAAACCAAAATTATAGATATATACATGCTTACATGCAAACCTAGATCTGCCTTTATTGCACATTTTATGGGCCATCACAATTTCGGTTCCATGGCAGCCCAGAATTGCAGAAGACAAAATTATTTACCCAACCCTTTACAACATACTATAAGGAAACCAATTCCCAAATTTAGTTCAGCTAGGAATTGAATTGAATATTGTTTAACGGCTCATCAACACTGTATAGGTTATCTAGAGCCGCCCCAGAGAGAGGGGAAGGATACATAGGAATCCGGGAACCTTGCCCTACTCTTATTATCGAATAGATTCCTATGGTTCTTTAACGTGCTCGGAGGATAGACCGATACACGGGACCGCCTGGTTTACGTCCCCATCCCACGGACGAGGCTAAGGAAAAGTGTCTTGCCCAAGAACACACCGACGAAACTCAGTGGCACCACTGCGGATTGAACCCGGGGCCTCCGGTTACAAATCCACCGCGCTACCGACTGCGCCACGCCATCCCCCAGTTCAGCTAGGACAAGACAAGAAATGTAAGAGATATAGACCTGTAAACACAGCTTACATGCAAAATTTGATGTGAAACAGACACATTTTAAGGGCTATCATAATTTGGGTTCCATGGCCAAATTTGGTTGTGCTAGGATAAGAAATGTAAGAGATATAGACTTGTAAACACAGCTTACACGCAAACCTTGATGCGGGACGCCGACGACGGGTGATTACATAAGCTCTCTTATTCTTCGAATAGTCAAGCTAAAAATGTGTTGTGTGATGCGACAAAATGCGACGGGACGTTACAGACAGCGTGATCCCCGACTTCACTTTGTGAAAGCGAGGGTATAACGAAAAAATATGATATTACTCACTGCCTAATATCTCCATTCATTGTTGCTACTTGCTCTGCCTTGACAGGTTGTATTTGTTCCTCCTTGAATTCCTCAATATGTTCTGCTCCATCATCGTCCGCATCTATATCTTCAACATCATCATCTGAATCAACCTGGAAACCAGATCTGACCTCTGAGTCCTTGGTGGATTTGGCAAAGTTGTGCACCTGATGACCCCCTCTCTATCTTGTTTTCGAAAACTGGAGCTGGACTCTCATTCTCAATTTCTCCCATCTGGAATGTTTACACTCAGGTTATTGCATATTTAGTTTAAAATTACATGATTGTAACGAAAGCTCTCTGAACGTATTATCATCACTCTCGATGTCTTCCTGGGTAGAACCAGTACTAAGTAAATGCAGACGAAGTCTCTTGCTCAGGGACACAACACATACTGTCATGGCGGGGATTGAACCCACAACTTTTCGATCATGGGTCCAACGCTCTACCACTAGACCACAGCGCTCAACAGTGCATATTCACGCAGTCTTATTTAAAAAACTCATTTATTTATAATACATGGCACACAGTATCTAGCAATGACCTAAACATCAAGTTTCATCTCCTGGCCATATCTCAAGAAGTCCAGGAGCAGGGAACAGGACCCAAACATAGCCTGACCTTGTAAATATGTCACCCGATTGTGTTGTACCCAACTGTACACGTGACAGTGTCTAGAGCTGATACATACACCCTAAAGTTTCATCCCATTTTCTCCCATTTCTAGTCATGTGGAATACGTTTTTCACCCCCGCGGAAGATTCTTATAATCTCAAACCAGACACTGCATAGGAGGGATGCCATACAGATAATCACATAGAAATGCTTATTAAGCAAAGTCCAATATTAGGCTCTATAATTATACAAACATTTAAAAGTTTTACTTATTATTTATCTATGTACAGTTATAACCAATGATCTTCTTTGTCACCTATTTTTTAATATAGAAGAACAGAGTATGTCAAATCTGAAAATTATTTATTAGCAAGAAATATTTCAAGACAGGAAACGTTCAGCTTTCCTGCAACAATGTGTTAAGCTAGTCTTACAAATTTGTACTTTAGACTAACACAGAATGATATAACCCTTGAACTATATGGTTTAATTTGTGAAAATGAATGCAATACATGTTTGTATGAGTGAATAAGATCTAATCTAAGTAAGAAACAATTTGGTTAGGTACAAACATAATGTTTAAATGGAGCTTTTATTATGATCTATAAAGTACCATAATGAAATTTGGTGAACAAGTAGAGGCGCTCGTCTGATTTTTCACATCAGCAGATGCTTCATACAGGATAAGGCTGGTACTAGTAAATCCAATTGAATGGTAAACAATTTAGCTCTTTTCATTTCTTTTATTTTGTCTCTTTTCGTGACTTTTGTCTCTTTTTTATATTTTGTCTTTTTTTTATGGCTTTTGCTATCAAAGTATGTAGATTTGATCATCTTTCGATGCTTGATTTTAAATACAAAAGTATTGAGCCTTCATGCAGAAAAAAATGAAACTGAAACTTATGTCCGTAATTTTTATTTTTTATTATAGTATGTTTAACCATCCACATTTAGTTTGTCCTTAAAATGATAATTGTTTCTCCTTGTTTATTAATTAATTTTATATAACAGTACATCGACTTTCTGTCGTTCTGTCTGGTGTGACAGCCAATCAGACACTTAACTATACCAGTATTTCGGTAAAATGGATGCCGCTTCAATGTGTTTTTTTTAAAAGAAAGCTTCTTCTAGACACTGGTATTAAGGAAAAGCAAGCATCAATTTGGATCTTGATAACAATTAATCAAGTATTTTCAAAGAAGAAAAATTTGTATAGCTCACTTGAGTCTTTAGCTGAGTGAGCTAATAATAACTATCCATAGATGAACACATTGAAGAAATAGAAGACCATTAATAGATTTGAGTACAAGCTTGTCGAATATGACCTTCACTTTTATGAATTGATGGAAGTTAACACAACAGATACCATCCTTACCCTATGACCTTTGACATTTAAACTAGAAGAGTGTTCCATGGAACACGTGTGTCAGCTGCCCTGTGCTTATTTCAGCAAAGACAATCTGACTATAACATAAGAAGACAGGGCGTGCAATTCTTCATGAATTATGACGCAAAAACAATTTTTAAATTGTTTAAGATTTACAAAAAGGGGCATAACTCTGCATTGAATAATTGATAAGGAAGAACGGTAAAAAGTTTAATGACAATAGGTCAACAGTTTTATGAAAATGAGCATAAGTCTGCCAAAATGAAAAAACTCAAGAGTTATTGGACATGTTAATGGCACTGAATAATTGATAAGGAAGAACTGTATAGAGTTTCATGACCATAGGTCAGGTTGCAGTTAATAACATTAATAAGTTAGGTTGCAGGTAATAACAGTTTTATGAAAATGGGCATAACTCTACCAAAATGAATGTCAAAGTTATTGGACACATGTAATGTCATTCTTTGGTGTAAGATGAAGATGGGTGTGAACTTTCATAAACTTTTTAAGTTATGGCCAAGGTTAGTTTGCAGGTTAAAGTGTGGACAACGGACGGCAGACAAAGGGATCCCTAAGTGTCTACCATGCTTCGCAGGTGACACAAAAATAATACATAAACAGATTTTAGTATAAATACATATAGAAAGCTGCTTAGCTTGATTAAAGGTTTAACTAAAATACTGTGTATTATGACCTTCACCTTTATGACTGAAGGTTACATAACATACATATACCATCTATAACCAAATTAAATCATGAACAGATTAAATTTTAGTCAAAATACGTGTAGGAAGCTGCTAAGCTTGATTAAAGGATTAACTACAAGACTGCGCATTATGACCTTCACCTTTATGACTGAAGGTTAAATAACATGCATATACCATCCTTGACCTATGACCCTTGACCTACCTTGACAGGATTTAAGTGCACATCCTTTGAGGAAGTTGGGTGTTGGAAAAACTGGGAAACTACCAACTTGGGAGGTGGTTTCTTTAGTGCCCGCTAAAATAATATGGTTATCCTAGTTTTAGTAAATGTGGGATTGACAGGAAACAATCATTGCAAAATAAATCCTTCTGCCTCTTTGGTGAAATCAACTGTGCATTTTCAGTCCTCTTTCTATGCTTAAAGGGACATACGGCAATCTCAAAAACTAGCTGCGCCTGCTTATTTTTCTACGTAACTTACCTTTGTTCAATCATTTATAGAAATTATAAAAATAGTATTAAGCAAAGTGTTTTTGCCTTTTCCTAACTGTTTCTTATATTGCATTAATAATACATTTAAACCTATGTCAGAATAAAAAGAAGGGAAAACTCGAACTTTTATTTAATGATATGCAAGCAGGTTTAAACTCAAAATGTTACTGAATTAATAAATTGAGATGCTAATTTCAATTCTTGATAAAAATTCCAACATTGCCGTATGTCCCTTTAAATTTGCTGTTTTGTGTTTTTAAATCTTTTATTTTTCTATCCTGGACTACAGGATTTATTTTGCCTTTTGACAATCATGCTATGCAAACGCAGTGAGAGAAGACAATTATTAAACTGTTGTTTTACATGATTTGCTTCTAAATTTCATTTCTTTTCAGAATGCATCGAAGACACTCCAGTATATAATTTCAAGGTTTTCATAGCATGATTATGTACAATTTACGAGAAACAAAAGAAACAATAATCATGGTTAGGGTATAAATGGTAAGAACATCAAAACCAGGTTACATTCATGTCAAATAATCACATTTAGGGTTATTATGGTGCTGGGATCAAATAAACTGACACCTGGTGGAACATCAACAAAATAGAATCTTCCAAGTTTTGCGTGAATAACAACGTTAGGTCAAAAAGGCAACAAACTGTAAAATATCAAATAAAAATAAATCATCAAAATGTTAAATCAATTCAAAATGTAACTTTTATTAGTTTCAACACAGAATTCGTATAAAGTGGTCCAAAAGCACTGCTGTTCATAATTTGTGCTAGCTGATCTGCAGTATTGATACATTTACTTTGCTTCAACACAGAATTCATATAAAGTGGTCCAATGGCACTGCTGTTCATAATTTGTGCTAGCTGAACTGCAGTACTGATACACCGACTTTGCACACCCTCCCCTTCTCTATATATATACTTTGTTTTTTTTACAAAATTTTAATTCAGAATCTAGAAATTTAGCATCAATCTAATGCATAAACTTCTAAGTTTATTCAGCATGTGGATGCTCCCAGAATTTAGCAGAAAACTGGCCAAGAAGATTATTTTTTTTGAAGTTTTTTCAGCCTCAAGTCAGCCTGTGAACTGTTAAGAGTCAACAGTAGTTGAAGCCACACTTCTCTTGATGCATATTATATATCTAACAACATCCACATTCACCACAACAAAACAGGATGGCACAAAACAATACTTACAGCCATGGGAGACATTACACTGGAAGGATTCGAATGGTCGTTATCTGACCTATGTGATAACACTATGACCTCTGAAGGCTGTGACCTCTCTGACCTCTGTGACCCTGGGTGAGAATTCTGGGAATGCTGGGACATATCTGATTCGTGTTTCCTATCATCAGGAAGACCGTCATTATCATCGTCACTAAAGTCACTGACATCGGAAATGTTCTCATTACTCATCACTCTCTCTCGCTAAAAAATAATCAGGAGCCTGTCATCTGTTTACCACAAAAACATTTCAAAAGTTAAATCTAGAGGAATATCAAACAAAAGGCATCACCTATCGGTGAAGACGCTTGTCTGTCCCAAGACACACGCTAACATAACACAACTTTAACTAATTTCTTTTAAAAAGGGCAATAATTTTGCGTAAACAAGGTGAAATTTGTTACTTTAACAAATCAAGGACAATAATTAGTAATGCATGTGTTCCTTTTCCTTATTGCCAAAATTGTCTTATTTGAAACCAACCCCAAATTTGGTGAAAATCAATAAAAATTATGTCATTACATAAACAACCTTAAATTTGTTTATTTGTTGATTCGTCCAAGATCTTTTTGTAGCAAATCTTCAAATAAAATTTAGTGACAAAAAAAGAAACAATACTATTTATTAAAGCTATAAAGTTAACAAAAATGTACTGATGAAGGACCAACAATGTGCTATAAACTGGCAACATTACGTGGTCCCGTCTTAATTCCATTAAGGGATGGGAAAGCTTATATTAGCAGGACTATATAACAGATATTTCGACATTAAAAGATATTTAAAAACATTTTTTACAAAAAAATGCGATAACCAGTTTAACATTATCTATTAAGTGTCTCAGTTTTACAATATGTAAACTTTTTAAGCTGAAATTAAATTTTTATTTCATACCCCAGCCAACCCCGTTTTCGCTTCTTGGAGAAGGGGTTGGATGGGGTACGAAAGTTAATACTCGGATCACGTAATGAAGTAGAGCAAGAAAGGTCACAAAGAAGTTGGCGTATTGGTAACATTTCCCCTATTTTTCTGAAAACAATATTTGGCTTTTTAAAAATTCTCCAGTTTTCTCCACATGTTACAATCCCAGTAGCTAAGCTAAACTAAATATTAATTTGCAGATCCAAAGTCAAAAGGAATCAGTCGGATTCACAAATAATGTTTTATCTCCACTAACCTCTAACTCTTCCATAACTTCTCTCTCCAGTTCTTCCTTTCTTCTTCTTTCTTCATCATCCCACTGTCTCTGTCTTTCTTCTTCCTCTTCCAGTTCTTCTAGTCTCCTCATCTCTTCCCGTCTTGTTTCTTCATCCTGCCACAGTCTTAGTCTCTCTGCTTCTTCCTCCATTTCTGCTAATCTCTTTAATTCTTCCAGATTCATTTTCTCCTCTTTCTCCATTTCTCTTTTCTGCATTATAATAAAATATGATCAAATTGGTACTATCTCTGTCGAGCATCATATAATTTTTATGTAACGAGTTTGATAAATTCATTATAAATAGGCCCGATTTATCACATGTCTCTAAAAGTGTACATTTATTAATGTAGCTGCATATAAGTGATGCTTCTGTTTTCACTGAACAACCGAAACTGCCTAGTTGATTTCCATAACTCAAGCCAATATTTGCATATTTATTACTCTAGTGTATTAAGACATTTATGTCATGGCTTTATTACACTCTGCTTTATTACACTCCCAGGTCGACCATAACAAGTTGTTGGTTTGCTGTTTCCCTACCTACCCACAAAAAAAGGCCCTACCCGAAACTTTTTATAGCAATTCTTTTAACTTTTTTTCATTTTGCTATCTTCTGTATATTTTTCTTTAATTTCTTAAGGTGTTTATTGTCCTTGGCAAATAAACAAAAATCACCTACGGTAGGTACCTACCCATTTATATAATCCTAGGTCGGGAAACAGCAAACACATATTTTTTTAAGGATGGCCCCCATACTGCAAGTTATGTGATAAAAAACACAAACCGTAATACAACAAGACAGCAAAGTAAGTTGTAAATTTCGCCTCACCTGTTGATTTTCTATTTCCCACTCACTCATAGATTCGTCCTCCGTTGCCACACTTGTCGTCTGCTCCCGTGGTGTCCTTGGCGTGTCATTTGCCATGCCATCAACTGGAACCTCCCCAACATCTGACTGAACATCATCCTGAAAGAATTATGTAAGTAAAATGTAAGTCAAATATACCAATCCCCATCCCCACACCTGTACTCAGGCACAGACAAAAAATAACCCATGTGAGTAGGGATAAACCTAAATCTTAAGTTGCTGTGCTTCAGAGCCTGCACACAGACTTTTATTTTAAAAATATCAATGGCCTACAAGATAAAGAATCAATCATGGGTATCTAGTTAAAAAAAAAAAAAAAAAATTCTGAACCACAATATATCGAGGTAAACTGACATCACAGAGAAACTTTCAGTTGTATCGGGTTTATGAGATAAATACATGTAGAATCTCACAATATCTTGCTCCAAAAAAAAAAAATACAAAAAAAATGCCTACCGACCTACCCTATTTTTTTAGAGCATGCAATAGGAAACACACACCTATTGATTTTTTTGGCCTTATCTAAATAATGCAACAAAAATTATCCATGTATAACTTTGGTTGGAATTTGAACCCCCGAAAGATTCTAATAATTTAAGTAATGCGACAGAAATTATCCATGTATTAAAAAATAAAAATTCATATTAATTTATTTCAATTGAAAGCTTGCAAATGGCTATTTCAGTAAAACATACCCGGGACCAAAGAAAGGCAGTTAAATAATCATCTGGGTGAACCGTATTTTCTGAAATCTGGGTCTTTAAACTCAATTTTGCATGTATGGGTGAGTGTTCAATTTCAAAAGTGCCTTCCTGGGGTCCCCTGTATGTTTTAATGGAATAGCCCAAATAAAGAAGTAAAATCGTTGAATCAAACTAGTTAAGAATTATGGTGAACACTTGTGCCAAGTTATTAAAAAATCCGTCCTGGAATGCCAGAGTTATTGACCAGACACAATTTGACCTCTGACCTCTAAGCGTGACCTTGACCTTAGAGCCATGGATCTGGATTTTGTGCGCGACATGTCGTCTTGTGTTGAGCACTTGTGCCAAGTTATTTTGAAAATCCGTCCAGGAATGCATTTACTGACCGGACACAATTGACCGTTGACCTCTAAGTGTGACCTTGGAGCCACGGACCTGGATTTTAAGCGCGACAAGTCTTGTTGTGGTGAGCACTTGTGCCTAGTTATTTGAAAATCCGTCTAGACATGCAAAAGTTATTGACCGGATACGATTTAACCTTTGACCTCTAAGTGTGACCTTGACCTTGGGGACACAGACCTGGATTTTGAACGCGGCACATCATCAAGTTGTGGTGAGCAGCACTTTTGCCAAGTTAAATGAAATTCCATCCAGGAATGCTAGAATTATTGACCGGACACGATTTGACTTTTGACCTCCAAGTGTGACCTTGATCTTGAAGCCACAGACCTGGATTTTGTGCACGACAAGTCGTCTTGTTGTGGTGACACTTGTGCCAAGTTGTGCCAAGTTATTTCAAAATCCGTCCTGGAATGCCACAGTTATTGACCAAACAAGATTTGACCTCTAAGTGTAACCTTGACCTTAGAGCCATAGACCTGGATTTTGTGCGCGACATGTCATTGTGGTGAGCACTTGTGCCAAGTTTTACGGACAGTGCGACTACTATATGCCACCAAGTGTGACCTTGACCTTGGAGCCACGGACCTGGATTTTGTGTGTGACACATCGTCTTATTTTGGTGAGCAATTGTGTCAAGTTATTTGAAAATCCGTCCATTATTGTTATTAACCGGACACGATTGTACAGACGGACGAACTAATGAACGGACGGACGGACAGTGCGACTACTATATGCCACCCTTTGGTTGCATAATCGTCTGCTTATTATGAGCACTTGTGCCATGTTATTTGAAAAGTCGAGGAATGCCAAAGTTATTGACCGGACACGATTTCACTTTTGATCTCTAAGTGTGACCTTGACCTTGGAGCCACGGACCTGGATTATGTGCGCGACACATCATTTTCATAGGATTTTTTTTTAGATTTAATGGTGCAGATTAGATATATACATCGAACAAAATTCCTAATTACTCACTTTTGTAATTTAACTAATTTTATTATTTGAAATAAATTTGAGAATAGTTGTGTGGTAATTATTTTGTTTCGACCAGTAGTTTCTAAAACATTTATTAATCAGTTAAATTGTTACATCTTTTGAGTGTTATTCAGCTGCCAAAGGCAGCTGACTCTTATATGGCTTTTATATCTGTCTATGGTTAACAGACTGTGACTCATGTAAGAGGCAATAAGCATGCTTTACAACTTGAATTCATAGAGAACTCGTCTGAAAAACTTGAATGGTATAAATACATATTTTGTAACGTTGAAACGTTACCAATTGACGTTTTCGTAATCCAGTCTACTGAAAAATGTAGCATGTAATCATTACTATTACATGCATATTAGCGACGGAACATTCACAAGCCTCAATAGCGCAGTTGTACGAAGCGCCGTGTTACTGCCCAGGAAGGTAGGGTTCAAGCCTGCTGATTTCCCTTTTTTTTCATTGGTTTCATTATTGCTATGGTAAGGTAGCAACAGTTCCTTTACATTTTCCACTTTGATAACGCAATCTTATAATTACACATGGTAACAGTGAACAGTTTATATGTGTTGTAATGCACACTCTAATGCACACGTATCCCTTACATGTGAACAATTGTATTTCTGTACTGATGTTACAAGGTAATTGTAATCAGTATGTAAGGCATGTCAAGGTTTTTGAACAGAAAGAAGCGAGGTCGCCCACATTGATTTAAAATGCTTGGTAGGAAGAACTGATGGTAAAAATCGGGAAGAATGTAAGAAAAAATGGTCGTGGCGTGTTTATGTCTCCGTGACAACATTTTTTTTTTTTAATATTGTTTTAACACTCGTGACTTGATATATTATTATGTTAACTTTTTGTCTCTCGGCAGCTATTTTACGCTTGCGTAAACCTTGCTTGTTCTCCCTTTATATGAAATCATGATATGCACTGATAACACACATAACATGAATCAAACTCCTCTTAAAGATATAAACTTCTCAAAATTGACCCATTTATTGCAGATATTCTGTCTATAATAAAATGGAACATGGATAATCCTAAATTACTTCATTTTTAATTGAAGATTTGTTTGAAATTCAAGTAACTGTAATTCAGTGTGAACATGAAATATTTCGAAAATTTCTTTTGCAAACGCATTTGTAGTGGTAATGCTAGTAAAACATGATGTCAAAATAATTTTAGCTGGCATATTTTAGATTTAGGAACATCGAAAGCTGCCTAGTAAAATCCTATATACACAGTTGTGGGTAACATACAGTATTCATACAATCAGAGCAGACGATTTAAACTCGTTATTTTGCAGTTCAACCACATCTATAATTAAGCGTGAAATAAATAAATAAAACAATGAGAATATTATTGACATATTTGTAGATGGGAACTTAGGAATTTTGACTAGTATATATAACTGTTTAATTATTTCGTTTGTTGTTTGTATGTCGTTTTACGTCATTTTCAACACATGCAAGGTTATATATGACGGTCGATTTCTTGTGGTGGAGCTGGGTAGAACCAGTACTGTACACCTCCCGGCATCCGCAAGAATCGACACTTACTCACTTACAAGTCAAGCTCCCAGTGGGATTCAAACCCTCAGGGGTGAGAGGCGAAGGTTTACAACGTAACTAACCATTCGACCACAGAGAGGCTCTTGTTTAATTAATTTAGCATAACATATGGAAAATAAAACTGTTGGCGTGTCTTTATTAAAACAAGAAATGTGGAATCCCACGAAAACCATATTTTGAACAAACGTCCTATCAATTGTGACGGTCAAGGTCATGGCTCCATTGGTACTGTTGTATAGTAATGACCGTATATAACATCTGTGCAAATATCAAATCAATATGTTGGACAGTTTTCAAGTTATGAAGTGTTGGAGCAATTTAGAGAAACTTCTTAAGGTATACAGGAAGTAAATCACTGTGGTATTCATGCCTGGTGTAGTAAATCACTGTGGTATTCATGCCTGGTGTAGTCGAAAGGAGTTCCCAAATATATAATCCCTAACTTTTTTTGTGATAAAAGACATTTTTGAGTATTTAAGGCCTGTTTTTCTGGCTGAAATGACTTTTATTGACTTGTTTGTGATAGCTAAAAACTGTATGATGATTTTATTTATCAACTTGAAAGTTTTGAAAGTGAAAGTAGAACACATTTAAGAGGTGCCGAATGCATGCAGTTTGTTCATGGTGTCAACAAAGATCAGAATTTTATTTTCTTATATGCCACATGACCCCTACTATACTCAGCAATTTTCTAGAGAGGCAGGTCTCATGACTAAGAACATGTAAGCGAATCTTAGTTTGAATTTCATTTTGAAGAATGGCTAAGTAGAAAGCTTGGACAATATTGCATTGGACTCGATGGGATTTGATTTACTTCCGGTACTGGTTGTGTACCAGTTATCGTCATTCACCAGATTTCATCATTATCAATGAAGCGCTCAATATTGTGATTTTTTTTCAACCCCACTTTACAAATCACTACACACTAACATCAGACGATTGGAGAGGAAAAAAATATTTTGGAAGTGTTAACATACACTCTCAAACCAACCTGTTTACCTATATAAATACGTTATAAACAAAACACAATCGGGGGAATCACGCGCTAATGCGCATGCGCAGGAAGATTCCTTTTAAAATATCTGACCCTTTACGTCGAACCATTGAATCAATTTCACATGCCCAAAAAATACTAAAGCATGTGCTAAACATTTTTATCCAGGGGAGACAATCAATTTAAATTTGCAAACAGTTATTTTCCTTTAAATTATGAACGTCGAAGTGAAGTAAATTACACTTGATGGGTACAGTGGAAAAATCATTTTAAATTGTAGATATAATTTTTTCTGACAATTTTTTTGTGTGTATTTAAATCCAATGGTATATTTATGTTTCAATTAATAAAGTTCTACACAAGTTTTCATCATCCCAAATATGGAATATTTGGTATTAAACGGAAGATGACGATTACTACATTCCGCTCAGACCACCGACCCATTTCAGTCTATATTTAGTAACGGTCAAGTGACACTTGTTACCGAGAATAGAAACAATGTAAACACAGAATATTTACGGCAAAGGGGTAAGCTTCTCTACCAGCAAAAATATTTATGAGATGACTGGATTTTATTTAGATATATTGAAGAACCAACATAAAAATGACGATATCTGGTTTATCAGCCAGTACACCTATAAGGCGGCGTAACGTGAATATTCATTTTCTCTCGGATTCTTAATTAAACAGTATTTTACTTTTCGCAATGACTATAGCTCCGACAAAAAATACTTCATGGTGTTTTAAAATGCGTTTTGATTTTTTTTTCGCATGTTTTTTGCCTCGGAAAGCTGTAATTTGGAGTTTCAGATTTTTGAAGTCTTTAAATGATGACCTGGAGACATTTTTCAACAAAACTAGGCTTGTTTGTTGTTAGAATGTAGATATTTGTATTTGTAATGATAATTCAGCATTATAATTTGCAAAAGTGTAGTTGTATAGGTGTGACACCACCAAATCTTTCCCCTTACCCCCTAAAATTGAACTTTCTGAGAAAATGTCAGGGAGTACTGTAGGCAAAGTATGTTGTCGTCATAGAAACTTAACTTTTAATCACAAAGCTAGTACCAGGCTTGCCTTTATGAGTAATTGGGATGTTTATATATGCATGTAGTGCCACCAAATTAAGGTATGATACCACAAATACACCAAATTGCCTTTAAATCAGAATTGGCATGAAAATCAGCATATTTTGCACTTATATAGCACTTTTGGGAAGTAAACATCTTGATTTCTTCAGGTTTACTGACTTTTTTAAGCATTTTATCCATTAGACCAAGTACAGATATGCCCAGTGTCACTTTATATAACAGTCAAGATAGGTAAAACTGTGAACATTTTTACAGATTTTTCGTCGCTGTCGACTGCACTGTAATTTTTGAAACGCATCTTCAACAATACTCAACCGATTCGCCAAATTGTATGATTTTTTTATGTTTTATATTCTAGGCTTTGCCAGAATAGAGGCTTTTAACATTCACTCACAATTAGGGTTCTTATAGGTATACAGGAAGTAAATCACTGTGGTATTCATGCCTGGTGTAGTCTAAAGGAGTTCCCAAATATATAATCCCTAACTTTTTTTGTGATAAAAGGCATTTTTGAGTATTTAAGGCCTGTTTTTCTGGCTGAAATGACTTTATTGACTAATTTGTGACAGCTAAAAACCATTTGCATGGTTGTATGATGATTTTATTTATCAACTTGAAAGTTTTGAAAGTGAAAGTAGAACACATTTAAGAGGTGCCAAATGAATGCAGTTTGTTCACGGTGTCAACAAAGATCAGAATTTTATTTTCTTATATGCCACATGACCCCTACTATTCTCATCAGTTTTCTAGAGAGGCAGGTCTCATGACTAAGAACATGTAAGTGAATCTTAGTTTGAATTTCATTTCGAAAAATGGTTCACTAGAAAGCTTGGACAATATTGCAATGGACTCAATAGGATTTGATTTACTTCCAGTACACCTTAACCAAAAGTTAAAATGCCAACCAACCACCCAACAACAGTGGTCAGTCTAATAGCCATATTTTTATGTTGGGAAAATCTGTTTAAAAATTAAACAATGTAACCAAAAATATCCAACCTCAGAGTCCCAGTCTGAGTCACCCTCCTCCTTCTCCACATCCTCGTCTTCAATCTCCTGTGGCCGTGGAGATTCCTCCACCACTGCCCTGATCACTGTCTGCTGCGCTTGTGAACCACTCGACGTGGCTGGCTCTGGTGTGTTACGAGACCTTGGCTGGGAAGAGTCAGACCTTGGTTCTGGAGTCTGTGGAGTCTGACGGACTTGTTCGTGAAATGATGTATTTGCTTCTTCTATTTGATCATCAACTTCCTCAGATTCTTCATAGTCAATATCACGAACGTCTGGACTTGCCCCCTGGAACCATTTAAAAGTAATAAACATACCACTAAAGTACAACTTAAAATCCCTACTGTTAAAATTCATCCAAATATTACATTCACATATACCATCAAACTCTTCCAAATAGTACATCAATATATACCATCAAACTCTTCCAAATACTACATCCATATATACCACCAAACTCTCCCAAATAGTACATCAATATATACCACCAAACTCTCCCAAATACTACATCCATATATACCATCAAACTCTCCCAAATAGTACATCCATATATACCACCAAACTCTCCCAAATAGTACATCAATATATACCATCAAACTCTTCCAAATACTACATCCATATATACCACCAAACTCTCCCAAATACTACATCAATATATACCATCAAACTCTCCCAAATAGTACATCCATATATACCACCAAACTCTCCCAAATAGTACATCAATATATACCATCAAACTCTCCCAAATAGTACATCAATATATACCATCAAACTCTCCCAAATAGTACATCCATATATACCATCAAACTCTTCCAAATACTACATCCATATATACCATCAAACTCTTCCAAATACTACATCAATATATACCACCAAACTCTCCCAAATACTACATCAATATATACCATCAAACTCTCCCAAATAGTACATCCATATATACCACCAAACTCTCCCAAATAGTACATCAATATATACCATCAAACTCTTCCAAATAGTACATCCATATATACCACCACTCTCCCAAATAGTACATCCATATATACCACCAAACTCTCCCAAATACTACATCACTATATACCATCAAACTCTCCCAAATAGTACATCAATATACATGTATACCATCCCAAATACAACATCTACATAAACCACCAAACTCTCCTAAACACTTCATCCATATAAACGATCAAACTCTCCAAATACTACATATAACACCAAACTCTCCCAACTAGTACATCAATAAATACCGCCAAACTCTTCCAAATACTACATTAACATAAACCACCACTCTCCCAAATACTACATTCCCACATACACAAAACCTTCCCAACTACTACATCAATATATATACCATCAAACTCTCCAAATACTACATAAACCACCAAACTCTCCAAATACTACATAAACCACCAAACTCTCCAAATACTACATATACCACCAAACTCTCCCAACTATGGTAGATAGTGTATTCATGTTTGACGTACATAGATTATGGCTAAAAAGAACATTACGTGATTCAGCAGCATACCCCATATTTTATGCAATTAACCCTTAACCTGCTACATATATAAACTCTCTAAAAAAATGTTTTGGACCATGGCAGTGTTCGAACCCGTACAATGATCGCTGAACCATGACATTCAACCATAACCCTTATTATCTCAGTTGTTAATTGACAATAGATCAAAATCAACAATAATTATCGTTTACAACGAAAGTTTGCAAAAAAATAATAATCTCTTTATTGGTTACTCGAATGGGTTTAACTGTTACTTTTTATGGACTTTGCAACATTTTTTGTGTGTTCGTGATATTTTGTTAAAATCAAATCTTGTTTGGAATTTAATGTTTCTGGTACCAAATTAACCGGGTAGGGTAGACCTTGGTTACTAAAAAAAGATACTTAAATTCCACTAGTTTTATTTTTATATGACTTTATATACCCTGGTCCAAAACAGTTTTTACCGAGTATATATAACAACTGTTCTTTCTTTGAATTAAGACCATTCCATTTATGTGACAAAGGGGTATTTTAGGGAAAATGACTGATCAGCAGCTGGACATTGCCTGATCTGGAATTAAAATGGATGCAAAAGCTATTATAGTCATGCTTAGTGGGTTATGGTTTAAATAGCTAAATATCCAAATATTTTTTTGGAAGTTGTACTGGATACACAAGAAATCTTCTTTTCACTGAAAATTTACATTTCCATGCATATATGAAATCTTCCAATGAATTAAATGACTGTTATCACATGTATTGTTCTGAAATCAACGTGTTAAACACACACTGAAGAGTAGAAATACGTACTATACCAGTCTATTTTGCGAAGTCAGTCATCAGGAAGCTATCCAGTTTACCGAGAATATAAATTCAAGTGACTCCCGGATACCACTAAATTGTCAAATACACATTTGTTTCATTAATTGAAAATCTCTGACATAGAGGGACAACATAAGCACATTACTCGGTTTGTATGTGTGTTTTTTCAATTTTTATTTTCAATCAATTAATTTTTATTGACATGACATGATTTTAAGAGAAATTTGAATGACAGTCACTGATACATACCCGTTTGCCAAACACAGTTGCCTGATCTCGTGGTGTACGTGGTGTACGTGGTGTGAATGCTTCTTCTGTGGAATCCCATTGGCTCGTCTGAAATATTTAAAATAAATGTAATATTTAAATCAATTATTGTATACTGATTCACAGTACTATTCCATGTCAAAATGGTAAGGAATTTATATAAGGCAGTACTGAACTGAGGTGATATTTACAAACACGATAATGCTAGTTTTTCATGTCGTTTCTACAAACAACACATTCATTTAAAAGTACTCTTGGTTGATATTACAGAAAATGTAAGAGAGCTAGAATGTATATTAGGAAATAATACAGAGAGTGGAGCAGGTGTACCCTAGTGAAATTAATGTCTTACGTTATATTATATCCTTCAATTGGATTTAAAGCAATAAATATGCACTAGAACACACAGCAATGTATTACTATATTACAGTTTGAAGATGGAACAATTCATACAGAAACTAAATGCCAAATATTTTATCAATAATTTCCAGCAAAATTGAAAATGTACATTTTATTGCTTTTTAGTAAATGTTTCTTTTATTGCTTAACTTAAAACTGACTATTTTTGACTTTCTGAATGATTTCTGCATATATCAACAGGCTATATACGGAGCAGAATTAAGTAATGTGACATGCATTGTATCTATTTTTAACACATTTGCAATTCTACTAAATCTTTGTACTCGCACCCACCGGCCCCAACCCTGCGATTCTACTAAATCTTTGTACTCGCACCCACCTGCCCCAACCCTGCGATTCTACTAAATCTTTGTACTCAAACCCACCTATTCCAACCCCACCCCTTCCCACAAAAAATAAATAAATGAATCATAGTCACAAATGTTTTTAAAAGTGAAATTACTTCATGAATTTACAGCACATTGCATGCGCATGTGTTCTCAGTACACATAGATTACATTCTGTATTGATTTAATGCTGGTGCCTTTACACCATTCCCTAATAAGGAAATTATTGGAAAGCCTCCATGCTTATATACCGCACGTGAAGTTAATATTATTGTGATAAAAGGTCAAGTATTAATCCATGAAATTCAATACACAATTTGGCTTTAACTATAATGAAAAACAAATAAAGAGGATTTATTTTAAATGTAACAAGATGCTCAGGTATTGCAGAGCAATTCACGTCCCCTACCGGGCACTATTTTCGCAACAGTGACCTTGACCATAATGCAAATCAATCCCAAACTTGCTTTTCATATAAGCCATCTACACACCAAGTTTCAGGCCAATATCGCATTCATTCCTAAGTAAATTTAATGAGCAGAAACAGACGTTCTATTTTAGTAACAGTGAACTTGACCTTGAACCCAGTGACCCCAAATGCAATCCCAAGCTTCCTTTTCAAATAAGCTACCTAACCATAAAGTTTCATTACAATATCTCATTCCTGAGTAACATTATTGAGCGGAAACAATTTTTCTATTTTTAGTAACAGTGACCTTGACCTTGATCTCAGTAATCCCAAATGCAATATCAAGCTTTTTTTTCATATAAGCTACCTACCCATAAAGTTTCATTCCAATCTCATTCCTAACTGAAGTTATTGAGCAGAAACCATTTTTCTATTTTTAGTAATGGTGACCTTGACCTTGACCCCAGTGGACCCAAATGCAATCCAAACTTGCCTTTCAAATAAGCTACATACACACTAAGTTTCAGGTCAATACGTCATTCTTAACTAAAGTTATTTAGCGGAAACCATTTTTCCATATTTAGTAACAGTGTATTTTGTGTATTTTTACATTTTCTGTTGCCATAGCAACGACAATTTTTGACATATTAATAAGACAAAATGATCTGCATGATCTCCTAACTCCCTTTTACCTACACACAAATTGTCATTAAATTATCGTAATCATTTCTTTTGTTATCAAAGGATCCATATATTTTGTGTATTTTTACTATTTTCGTTGCCATAGCAACCATATTTTTTGTCAGATCAACAAAATAAAATAATGCGCATACTCCCCTCATTGCCCTCTACCAATATGTAAAGTTTCATAAAAACATCTTAAATACTTTTCTCAATATCACAGGATCCATATTTGTGGGACGGACTGACAGACGGACGAACAGACTGATGGATGGACGGACGGGGTGCAATCCTATAGTCCCCTACGGTGACACATGGTAGTGGACTAATGTCTTAATAAAATCATAATAATTCACTTGAGAACTGGGCTCTATTATGCATTATCTACTGCTCATTCATTAAAGAATAAACAAACATGGCTCTCTTGTAAATTATTTTGATGTAAACAAAAATTGCTGAATAAATCTATACCAAAAATTTCTACTACATGCAAATAAGACCTCAACATATACTCAACAAAAAAAGAAACTTCCGCAACTTTACCCATACATATACACACAATGAAAACATATTTTGTTTGGTCTTATATGTTAATACCTTTGTTAAAAGGCCAGCACTGTCATGAAAACAATTTTCCTTGAATCAAACTTGTACGCAGAGTTATTCCCCTTGTTTTGGTTTAAACAGCATTTCCGGGTCTTGTGGTTTAAACTTTGATTTAACACTGTTTTGTTCTATTGAAATAAACAGAAAATAACCCCAGCACCAAAAAGACTGACCTGTTCACTCACTTTTTTCAAGAATGAATATTTTCATATTACCTCCTTTATAATACAAATATAGTGATTTCGCAATTTGAATAAAACATGTTTTAGCAGAACACACTAACTCTGGTTTTTGAAGATTATTAATATTGATCAGAATGATTTAGTAATAAGTATATAATGATGAAATTGTATCTAGATTGGTGTAAAAAGTGTAACAAAGTCAACCCTATGCAAATCAATGCTTGAAATGCGGAAGTTTCTTTTTTTGTTCAGTATATCTGAATTATTTTAAACTATTCTTTAAAGGTTATCATGCTTGGGGATTAAATGGATGAATATAGGTTTATGTGATATTAACTGAAGCTGCTGTAAAAAGGTATCAGTGCATATAGCCTTAAATATTTAAGCATTGTTAAAAATTTAGGCACATGAATCCCATCTACAAAACTCTAGTCTGGTTACAAAGGCTTGAAGTATTATAACAGCAGGCTGCATTCTACATGCTTGTATAGTGCATATATGAAATCAAGGGATGGAATGCATATCAGCAATCGTGAAAGAAATAAGCACAGGATAATACGAAGATGTGTATAATAATATGTAAACACTGTGAACAAAAGTCAATGTCAATAATAGAAACAAATGAGCGGGTACATACACTTCTCACACAATATAAAATATAGAACAGCTGGGCGGATGTGAGAATTAGGCATTCAAAACACATGATTACATGAGCACGTGTTTAAATTCAAAACAGTTCCATGTTAATTTTTAATATCACAACACACGGACAAAGTGAGACTAGGGGTGAGAGGTCACAACATTCAAACTGTCACAGCACACACATCACCTCCTCCCCCTCCTCATCCACGATGGATTCTTGATCATCTCCAAATGATGCTGGATCCTCCATTGTATCTTGGGTCGTTGGTTCTACGCTATTTCTGTTGAAGTCATCGGCAGTAGCTGGCATATAGCGGCCTCCACTTCCAAAAGTACTTGGAGACTGACGAGTCAGAGCCCTGGCTACCTCCTTGTCTGAATTTATACTACTTGCTCTACTCAAGTTTACATTTTTCCTAAGCACGTTTTTCGGAGAGTTTTTCCTGTTCTTCTTTGGTCTTACCAAGTCAACACAATCCTCTTGCAGCGATTCAGTGTCCAGTGTATCAGAATCAGACATGCCACTTTCAGCCTCAGTTGTGCTTGGCTCATACTCAAACACACACTGTGGCACATTTTTACGGTCAATAACCCCAACCACAGCAGAAATTGCTCTTTCTTTTCCTTCACTGAGACTTCGCTCAATCTCATTCTTAATAATCGTCTCACCTGAAACAGCCACTGTTCCTGACACAGCTTTCTCCATGCTGTCGTAGTAACTCATTTCCTCTTCAATTATATCATCAATTTCATCCAATTTGTTAGCCTCCATGTTTTCCTCTTCATTTTCATCATCTTTACTTTCATTGTCCTCCTCTTGGTACCCATCAATTAATGGTGTTGCCTGCATGTTCCTCTCACCAAGGTCTATGACAGTGCTCAGAGTTGCAGTCAGTGTTTGATTGTCAGGTGTGTCATTTACAAAATTACCAGACAAAAACCCATCTACAACATCTGCGTCCAAGGTGTCACCCAGGTTTCCATCGTTAGTGAGGCTTCCCTGACGACTGATCTCGATTTTATCAATCGTTTCATCGGCCCAGCTATCAAAATCTGAATCCACTTTCCCTATAGCTTCAGTTCCTCTATCGGTATCTTTAAATTTCTTTGAAACTTTTTTATTTGTTTTCTGTATACTGTCAGATTTCAGTTGACTTTCACTCATTTCAGTTGTCTCCTCTTCAATCACCGCCATCGCTGTTTCCACGGCAAAACTGCTTGACCTTGACCTTTGGAAACTGAAGTCCAAGGACTCATTCAGCTCATTGATTACCAGTGCATTGATTTCACCAGTATTAGCAAGTTTATCTTGCATGGAATTTACTTCTGGAGTAGTAGACTCTTGAATAATTTCTAACGTATTAGACTCTTGATGATCTGATAGGTCATCAGCATCATTTGCAGTGTGATCCTAAGGAGAAAACTCAGCAATTAGAGAGAAACCTCGTTACTCAATGTTTTACCGAAACTGCAGCGATTTCTTTTGTTTGTCTAAATTTGTTTCAGACTCATCCAGCATATAGCAGATGAGTTCTTAATCTTTTCTGATATATATTTTGTTTTTTGTCAGACCGACTAATCCAGCAAATGATGATTGGACTAATTAAGTCATACTGACTAAGTACAGAAGGATTATAGTTGGGTAAGAAGGGCTATAGCTTTGGTGTTTGAAGATAAAACTAGCAACATTTTATGACAAAATAATAAGAAAGACCCGTATCAGATCAAAAAAAGTAAGTCAATCAGTTATATTTCGTTTAGTTTAAATGGTTACGTATGACATGCATAATAAGGGTACTATTTAGCTGTAATTTTACATAGTTCATAATGTTATATAGGCTTCCTTTATTCATTCTTCCTGGTACCAGTTATATATAGGCTTCCTTTATTCATTCTTCCTGGTACCAGTTATATATAGGCTTCCTTTATTCATTCTTCCTGGTACCAGTAAGCTAATCATGCATCCATAATGTTTTCAGGCTATATAATATAATTATCATGTATAATGTCATTCATGGCAAGCAAGTAAATACCAAGTTCCACGGTGGTCGTTTTACGGACTTAATGTTCTACAAAATAATACAAATTTAACAGTCAGAGATTTAAACAATTAAAGGAAACATAATGTTTCGAAATACAATATATTTTAAACAGACAGGTTAAGGAAATAAATTATTATTTACTTACCAATCTTAGAATTAAAACTGACGGCAAAACAAAACAAATGTCTGAATCTATGAAGCTCAGCAAAAGGCATGGTTAAACATCAAAAGCCTAATACAAACACAACAATGCACAATCACTCAAGCCACCACCATTAAAACTCCACAAGAACACCACAAAAGTCAACTGTGTAACAAACATCTTCACTAATCTGTACTCTGCCACACACACACACACACACACACACACACAACATAAAACTAACAACAAAAGCTGTACAGCTCTGCCACTGCGCCAGACACAAAATGCTAGCGATTTGGACGGTAGAAAATGTCACAAACAAACATTTTAAAAATGGTTTGTAACATTATCTACTAAAATTCAAATCCAAATTTTGTGGACACAACTGTTGGCCACAGGTAAATACCACTTATTCAGTAATAAGAACTTCTATTAACAGTCTACCTGTTTTAAAACACCTTTAACAAGAAATGTCACGATAAGTGACAAATGCCCCCGTTAGGTTATTTTGACCTTTGACCTCCAAGTGTGACCTCGACCTTTGAGGTACGGACCTGGGCCCTGTTTTATGAAACAACCTACGATAATTTTGATCGCAAGTCAAAATAAAATACCTTCAGTCATTTTCTTTAAAAGTATTTGAAGCAAGCAATGAAGGGTGGAAATATTGCATAAACAACATATTAGATAAAAGGGGCCCCTGGTTATTGCTATTCCCTTCAGTGTTTTCAAAGTTATGGCTGAAACATGATTTTTGCGGACAGACAAACAAATGGAAAAAAGAATGGACGGTGCGAATACTAAACGCCTCCCTTCAGGTGCAGCATAATTATTCGGACTTTGGTGACCCCTAATGCAGATTTGACAGTAATGTACCACACAGGGAGAGCAAATTGTAAAGGATGACAGATCTGGTGTATAAAATGCCAATATCAAGCAAGGCAGCAATGAAACATACATTGTCGGCCATGTAAATATGGGAATAATTACCTCCTTGTCCTTATGTGGGATCTCTGGATGAAGTGAATTCTCCAGGTCACTGTCGTATTCAGGAGACTGTTACAGAAGATAAAATAAGTTGTTTTTTAATTAAGAAAGTGTGATTCAATTTCTCTCCATGTACACATATGAAATGGGGATATTCAATACATAATACGCAGTTACATATGCCTTTTACACTAGTAGCCCCGTGGGCAAGGGCAAGAACAGGGCCACAGCTTATCCATACTGAGGGGTAAAAAAACCCTGAATTCATGTATTTTTTGTCATTTAGTCATGTTCATGCTAGGTATTTATCACCATCCCTGTATTGTTTTAGGTACCACTTGAGATGTGGCAGAAAACAATGATTGATTCTCCAGCGAAAGATGGAGTGTTTACAACAGAATTTGCAGCAACTTTGCAGTTCTGCAGGTGAGACGGTTCTAGGCCCATTCTGCATATTTTAATCTTGACGTTAATGAAGGGTGTGCCTGGACTGTTCATTCCTGTTGGCGCCATATAACCTTTTTACGTTGGTGTGCTATAAACCCAATTCAACTAAATTCAAATTATACAAAAGAATAAAATAAGGTTGGGATTAAAACCGGGAGTTTTTGTTATCAAGCTATTTTTTCAACAACAATGACAAAGTGATCCATGTCTGTGATGACACAAAATAATTTTTTTCAAGATAATTACCTCTTCTCCTGACAAGACCTCCACCATAATTTCCTGTTGCGACCCCTTTCCCGGTGTGGTGTTGGACCCGTGTCGTGGTGTACCGTTGTCGGACCCCTGTCGTGGCGTGCTGTTGTTGGACCCCTGCCTGGGTGTCGTGGGGTTACTGTCCTTAGTCGAGTCCCACTCATCACTATCCTCACCCTGCAATAACAGTAACATGTGCTTAAATCATGGCAAATCCTGGGGGTCAAGGGTCATGGTCAATGCTACAAAAGGAGATTACTCCAACTAGGATAAGGTAATTTTAAAAAGTCGACTTCTTGTAAAGCAACACATAAAAAGCAACAAAATTAATTTTATTAATATCATAAACATAAACTCAAAGGTTGTAATTAACAATGCAAACTAATATGCAAGTTGTTATTAATGTGCCTACAACATAAGAATATTGGTAGAAACGATGGATGCTCCCCGAATTGGGTGTTTTGTATTACAAAGGGCAATAGAATTTAGATGAAGCTAAATGGTTCTTATGCTCTGCATGCCCTCGCATTGGCCTTTATCACTGCGTGAAGTTTCATTACAGTCCCATTAGCAGTTTTTCGTGTCATACTCAGGACACGAATGATAAAAATTTACCAAGGGAATAACTCTAATTTGAATGAAGATAGAGTTATGGTTCTTGTGTTCTGTACTTCCTCTCATTGTCCTCTATTATTGTGTGAAGTTTCATTGCATTCCCATCAGCAGGTTATGAGTTATGTTCCAGACAAGAATCATAAGTATAAAATCACCAAATTGAATGGCAAGAACTGATTTAGATTAAAATAAGAGTTATGGTTCTTACATTTTGCACTTACTCCCATTGCCCTCTATCAAAACGTGAAGTTTCAATGTAGTCTCATTCATAGTTTTAAAATTGCTCTGGACAATAATTATAAGTATAAAACTACAAAGGGCAATAACTCTAATTTAATTGAAAACAGAGTTAATGTTCTTGCACTCTGCACTTTATCTCATTACCCTCTATCATTTATGTTAAGTTACATTGCAGTATCGCAAGTAGTTTTGAAGTTATTTTCCAGACAAGAATTCTAAGCATAAAATTACTAATGTCAATAACTCTAAGTTGAAGGAAGACAGAGTTACGGTTCTTGCACTCTGCACTTCCTCTCATCACCCTCTATCATTGAGTTTCAATGCAGTCTCATCATTAGTTATGAAGTAATGATCTGAACAAGAATAATAAGTATAAAATTACAAAGGGCAATAACGCTAATTTGAATGAAGACAGAGTTATGGTTCTTGCACTCTGCACTTCCTCTTATTGCCCTCTATCACTGCATGTGTGAAGTTTCAATTCAGTCCCATAAGTACTTTTGAAGTTATGCTCCTGACAAGAATTATATGTATAAATTAACAAGGGGCAATAAGTCTAGTTAAATGAATACAGAGTTATGGTTCTAGTGCTCTGCACTTCCTCTTATTGCCCTCTATCATTGTGTGAAGTTTCACTGCAGTCCCATAAGTACTTTTGAAGTTATGCTCCAGACAATAATTATAATTATTATATAACCTATAAATAGACGCGTTTTCATTGGCTAAAAAGTAATTTGTTAGAAAAAATATCTAGCGATATTGACCTGTTTTTTTGATATTGACCTGTTTTTTTGATATTGACCTGTTTTATATAATTGTTTTTTTGATATTGACCTGTTTTATATAATTGTAAATTGAGGGTTATATAATAAAACAGTTATGGACTTTTCAGCTGTTATACATGATGTTGATATGTACCAAAAAATCATTATTGACCTCGGCTATCGCCTCGGTCAATAATGATTTTTTTGGTGCATATCACATCATGTATAACAGCTGAAAAGTCCATAATTGTATAGTATACAATAACAAAGGGCAATAACTCTAGTTTGAATGAAGACAGAGTTACGGTTCTTGCACTCTGCACTTTCTCTTATTGCCCTCTATCATTGTGTGAAATTTCAATGCAGTCCCATAAGTAGTTTCGAAGTTATGCTCCAGACAACAAAGTGTGACAGACAGACAGATGGACGGACGGACTGACAAAGCGATGACTATAATTTTCTGCTCCTCGAAACATTTCGGGGAGCAGAAAAATGTTATAGAATGTTAACAGTTTGTAAAACAGAAATTTTCTTAAGTTATTTTTTAGTAATTTTTAACCTAAGTGTTAAGGAAATGGACAAATATGGGTGTGTTACATGTATTGTGAATACCAACTTTGAAAGATGTATCCCTTATGAAAGAAATTATTAAATGAAAAAAAAAAGGAAATGATTAACATTTTGTACATTAATGCCATTGTGGCGACAGTCTCACTTTTCTCTAAAGCGGCTTGACAAAAAGGTAGTCTTGAAATATGTACAGTAATGATTTTTGAAAATGTTGAGATTAAAATTAATTAAACTGAAAATACTAAACCATGCTATTTATACAAGAAAAGACAATGGGCATTATAGAAATTATAAAAGAATGCAATCTGGAACAGAAAAGCTAGTGAGGAAAGGTATAAATAGAAATTATAATGTGACTGAACATCCTACCAAACACATGTGATTGATGTTTATTTGTTTGTTTGGTGTTTTACGTCATTTTCAACACACGTAAGGTTATATATGATGGTCGATTTTTTGTGGTGGAGGCAGACCTGGTAGAACTAGTACTGTACACCTCCCACCATCTGTAAGAATCGACGCTGATATGAGGTACATGTGATATACCATGTGACAGAATGTCATAGAGCATATGATTGTACATGTGACAGACCATGTGACATGTGAATCAGAATGCGACATATCATGTGACACGTGATTGAGAAATAGGTACGTGACATACCATGTGATTTGTGACTGAGAATATGACTACATGTGACAGACCATGTGACAGACCATGTGACCGAATATGTTCGTTTATTTGAATTGTGTTTTACGTAATTTTTAGCAAATGTTAGGCCATATATGACAGTAAATTGCTTTTTACCAGAGACAGACCATCTTTTTTCTGGGTAGAACCAGTACTATATATATACTGAGCAACTCTTCTAACTAGACTATTTTTATTTTGCAATATTTTTTTTATTTTAAGTCGTACACAGTTAAAATGTATTACTCATACATTTGACCATTCACTCTGTATGTGGAGGTTATTATTACAACCATAGTTTTAAAGGGCCAAATAATTACAGGACCCTAGTCGAACCTCAAAGCACTCTTTGGAATGTAAACCTATACCATGAATACGTCATCAGCCTCTTTCTGATACTTGGCATTTATCTGGAGTCGGAGACATCTTTGTTACAACGAAACGCTTTTACTATTCATTATTTCAAACCCTCGCCGCCTAACTTACTAGCCAAACATGGCCGATCGTCGTGGAAGGAGCAGGGCATGAAAGGATGTTAATCCTAAGGATAACACCACGGGAGCTAAAAGGAAACGGGACGAACAATCTCCGAGTGGTTCACAAAGGAACACGTCGGCCAGACTCCCTCTAGACAAAAATCGTCCGGAGAATTGGACACTTACAAAATTGAAACTGGAGTTGAAAAACAAAGGTATGATCTTACCACATTCTACTCCTCATAAAACTCTTTTAAAGATCTATGAACAACTTCGTTCGTTTGATAAAAGTGAAACTGAAACTGGCGGACAGCATGTCAATAGAAAGGTTGGCAGACAGTCTATAAATGGCAACATTGGAGCGCGACTAACACGTGACTATGACGCAGAGGGAAAAACCGACTGCCAGTCCAAAAATAGTAATGCGGGCAGACAGCCCTTAAATAGTAACGCTGGAGCGCGACCACGTGACGATGACGTGGACGAAAATGAAATTAATAACGGAGGCAATGATAAAATACTGAAAGTACACACAGTCAGGCAGAAGAGGTGGAAATTACATGTATGCGTCGTGAAATGCGCGAAGTTCAGGCTACTCTTGCCGAGATTTCGAGAAAACTAATATCTCCTGCCGATCATGCTGATAATCATGATGAACCGATCAGTGCCAATAAATCACCTGGACACGCGACCTTCGAGAACGTTCGCCGTCGTCCAATCGACGAATTGCCTGCTGTGAATATAATACCACCGAACTTACGGTCTGCCATTCACGCTCATAAACATATTAATCTGGCATTACTATTGATACCAGGTATGGTTACCCCAAATGAGACAAGAATAGTTGATCAGGATGGATCACACATGGTGATCAAAACAGGTGATAACAGACTGAACAAAAATCTGAGTATTCACGAGTTTAGGACAGCTTTTTCTAAATTTAAGAATGTCCTGTGTGAGGTAGAACCTTTTCGGCGGAAGGAGATGGATGCATACTGCGATCTTATCGATGACATGTACTTGCAGTACGGTGGTACTAATTTCTATGAGTACCACAAAGCTTTTTCTCTGAAGGCTGAACAGTACGAACTTCAAAAAACTCCCGTAGATTGGTCCGCCTGCGATACAAAGTTGTATTTACATGTATTTGCTGGTTTGAAAACAGTTGCGTGTGACAATTGCTTCGGGGTCAGTCACACCACCAACTTTTGCCCAGCTATGCAAGCAAGGAATGATTTAGATTATGGGTTCAGCATGGATCGTGCAGGTACCTTCCAGAGCAGACGCCCAGTTGCCACTTCCACTATGCCTTATAATCGAAACCGCACAGATCGTCTAGGGAGACCTAGAGAACACCATAACGGGAAGGAAATCTGCAACAACTACAATTCTAATAGTTGTAGCCTTACTCATAACAATTTTGCTAATATTTTACATATCTGCACCATTTGCAAGGCTAACCACCCATCTTACAAATGTTCCAAGGGTGAGCATATGCCTCCTAAACCAGCGGCAGGAAAACAACATTGACAACCAGCGGCAGCTTCAACCCCTATAAACATTGATAGGTTAGAGAAAGAGCTTGTCAATCATCCTGATAAAATATTTGTGAATAGACTGGTTGAG
Source organism: Cyrtodaria siliqua (assembly GCA_037043455.1). Lineage (NCBI taxonomy): Eukaryota > Metazoa > Mollusca > Bivalvia > Adapedonta > Hiatellidae > Cyrtodaria > Cyrtodaria siliqua. Next base: position 83,080 of record JAWPHD010004183.1, on the reverse strand, counting down.
GGTTTACGACATGGTTTTGACACGGGAATACAACAGTTACCAACAGAAAGTTATCTTTGTAAAAATCTTCTATCAGCAAGAAATCAGCCTCAAATAGTGACAGAATTATTAACAAAAGAACTCAAGAAAGGTTATCTTATCGGACCTTATAAATCGCCACCGTTTGATATCTACAGAATAAGTCCCTTGGGTGTGGTTGAAAGTAAATATTCAAAGAAGCAGAGACTGATTGTTGACTTGAGTGCGCCGCACAACAATGAGGAACATGCTAGTGTTAACAGTCTAATTGATAAAAATGAATTCTCGGTTTCATATGTACGCGTGGACGATGCAATTGCCTCCATTAAAAGCTATGGTCAAGGGGCAATCATGTGTAAAACGGACATAGTGGACGCTTTCAAACTGATACCAATTAGCCCAAAGTTGTGGAAATTTCATGGTGTTTGTTGGAAGGAAGAGTACTACTTCTTTACAAGACTTTGTTTTGGCTCTAGGAGTAGCCCAAAAATATTTACTTTACTTTCTGAAGCCATTCATTGGATAGCCACTACAAATTTCAAGATACCGAAATTACTGTTCCTACTGGATGACTTCCTGTCTATTGTCTCTCCGTCATATGATGGTAATAGAGCTATGGCTCTCCTTACACATGTGTTTGGGATACTGAACATTCCCATTCACCCTGATAAAACATTGGGACCTGATACTACCATGATATTCTTAGGCATTTTGCTTGATTCAGAAAAAATGCAAGCTTCACTTCCAGCTGACAAGATATGTCGGATAAAGCAAGTCATGGATGAGTGTTTGGGCAAAAAATCAGTTACAAAACGCCAACTTTTATGTTTACTTGGTCACCTGAATTTCGCATCACGTGTCATTGTTCCCGGTCGTAGTTTTGTGTCCTACTTGCTGACAATAGCATCGTCTGTCAAAGAACTTCATTATCACATTAAACTAACGCAGGATTGTATAAGTGACATGACTATGTGGCGCAGGTTCTTAGACAGTTGGAATGGGAAATCTTTCTTTTATGACGATAATGTGACTGACGCAGCAAATTTTGAACTATACACTGACGCGAGTGGTACACATGGCTATGGCGGATATTTTCAAGGAAGTTGGTTCTCAGTACCCTGGCCAACAGATCTCCCAAAGTTAGGTGATCCTACCATGTCGATTGCGTTTATGGAATTAGTGCCTATTGTAACTAGCGTCGTTGCGTGGCATAAATCATGGGCCAGTAAGCGTATTGTGTTTCATTGTGATAACACAGCAACGGTTGCTATAATTTCAAAAGGGCGCAGCAAATTGCCTTTGATCATGAAACTTATGCGTAGACTTACATTATGCGCAGCTGAAGGTAACTTTTTAATTCATGCTTTACACATACCTGGAAAGCAAAATTCTATAAGCGACAGTTTATCTCGTTTACAGATTGGAAGATTCCGGAGATTAGCTCCTCAGGCAGATCTACTACCGACGAAAGTTCCACACCTCAACAGTCTCTATCTTATTTAGATAGCACAGTAGATACGCTATGGTCCGCATCGCTGTCAGAAGGTACTGTGAATCTGTATAGAACAGCTTTTAAAACTTTTACGCAGTTTATGGAACAACATTCCCTGTGGTCAGACAGTAGTTCATATCCACCACAGATCAATGAAGAGATACTGGTCTATTTTGTTGCTTACTGTTCAAACAAGGGTTTGAGACATGATACTATAAAACAATATTTGTCAGGCATTCGTCATTTCTACTTGAAATATAAAGTACCTACACCGCTAACTACGCCGTCCAGCCTATCCCGTTTGCAGGTGGTGTTAAGAGGTCTTCAGAAATCTCAATGCAATACCAGTAAACAACGATTACCAATAACATTTGGAATTTTACAGGATATTATTAAACACTTAAGAAAGGATGCACTTGGGAGTTATAATAGTCTTATGGTAGCTGCTGCCTGCACCATGGCGTTCTTTGGGTTTATGCGCTGTGGCGAATTTACAATTTTAGACAGCAATTTTGATGCATCTATACACTTGTGTCTTGAAGACGTTGAGTTTGACAAAGACAGATCTAAGTACATTGTTACTTTAAAGAACTCGAAGACGGATATCTTCCGTAAAGGTGTTCATGTTATCATCAATGCCATTCATACAGCAGAATGCCCTGTGCAATTTATGGACACATACGTGCACTTGCGTTTGAAGACCGGAGCTTCACCTAGAGACCCACTTTTTCTAACTTCTCTAGGTACGGCGCTGACCAGGGAATATTTCCTCTCTAGCATCAAATCTATTTTGGATCAGTTGGGGATGAATTCAACAATGTATTCGGGTCACATTTTTCGCATTGGTTCAGCTTTTTCATGGCCATTGTTAAGTATGTGTTTAAGTCACGGCAATGTCATCATTCGGGTATCATCCAAGGGAGGTTACATATTATCTGCATCTTCATCTGAGACATTAAGTTTGTTTTGTGTGATTAGTGGATGCCTTTTGTGATTTATTTCGGATTGCAGTTCCTGGGGGATAACCACGACCACATTTTGGGGGCTCTTCGCTCAGTCCTTCCTTACTTCGCTCGTTTTGGCTGCTATGTAACTCCGGTTACATATGCGCCCCCAAAAAGCTGTAGAATGGAGCCGATTCAGACAGTTATCGCCTATTGCAAATGACATACTTCTTATTCAGTTTGCACCTTGCAAGCACCCCAGTATTGGGCCTACCAGGTACCGCCTCCTGCTGGGCCTACCTGCTGCCTCTTGCTGGGCCTCCTTGCCACCTGGTACTGGGGCTTACCAGGTACCGCCCCCTGCTGGGCCTACCTGATGCTTCTTACCAGGACCTGCTGGGTACTGTCTCTTGCTGGGCATACCTTCCGACTCCTGCTGGGCATTCCTGGTACCGCTTCCTTCTGGGGCCTACCATTTGCCATGTGCTGGTACCGCTTCCTGATGGGGGCCTACCGTGTGCCTCGTTCTGGGGCTGTTCGAGTACAGCCAAAGTTATATACAGTTTCAAGCTTAAGGTTGGACTGCAAGTGCAAGCCCCCTAATACCAAAGTAATTATTATTTTGTAATAATAAATAGTATCAGAACATATTATTTCTTGTCTTTCCTGTCCATTTGAGCTCTTTAAAGTGGAGGTTATTATTATAACCATAGTTTTAAAGGGCCAAATAATTACAGGACCCTAGTCGAACCTCAAAGCACTCTTTGGAATGTAAACCTATACCATGAATACGTCATCAGCCTCTTTCTGATACTTGGCATTTATCTGGAGTCGGAGACATCTTTGTTACAACGAAACGCTATCCGCCATCCGCCCCACCACCTCCAAGGGCTGCAATCCAGGGCTGCACAAGCATTGTCCATACTTTGGCTGCTATGTAACTCCGGTTACATATGCGCCCCCAAAAGCTGTAGGATGGAGCCGATTCAGACAGTTATCGCCTATTGCAAATGACATACTTCTTATTCAGTTTGCACCTTGCAAGCACCCCAGTATTGGGCCTACCAGGTACCGCCTCCTGCTGGGCCTACCTGCTGCCTCTTGCTGGGCCTCCTTGCCACCTGGTACTGGGGCTTACCAGGTACCGCCCCCTGCTGGGCCTACCTGATGCTTCTTACCAAGACCTGCTGGGTACTGTCTCTTGCTGGGCATACCTTCCGGGCTGCTATGTAACTCCGGTTACATATGCGCCCCCAAAAAGCTGTAGAATGGAGCCGATTCAGACAGTTATCGCCTATTGCAAATGACATACTTCTTATTCAGTTTGCACCTTGCAAGCACCCCAGTATTGGGCCTACCAGGTACCGCCTCCTGCTGGGCCTACCTGCTGCCTCTTGCTGGGCCTCCTTGCCACCTGGTACTGGGGCTTACCAGGTACCGCCCCCTGCTGGGCCTACCTGATGCTTCTTACCAGGACCTGCTGGGTACTGTCTCTTGCTGGGCATACCTTCCGACTCCTGCTGGGCATTCCTGGTACCGCTTCCTTCTGGGGCCTACCATTTGCCATGTGCTGGTACCGCTTCCTGATGGGGGCCTACCGTGTGCCTCGTTCTGGGGCTGTTCGAGTACAGCCAAAGTTATATACAGTTTCAAGCTTAAGGTTGGACTGCAAGTGCAAGCCCCCTAATACCAAAGTAATTATTATTTTGTAATAATAAATAGTATCAGAACATATTATTTCTTGTCTTTCCTGTCCATTTGAGCTCTTTAAAATGTGTAAAGAAAAACCGGGTCGATAGCTGTCACATTACCTTACACGAAATGCACGTGCGTTTTGGTGAAAATTTGCTTTTTTGAATTGTCTCCTGCTAATTTTTTATTTTTATAATCGAATTGTTATAGCCAAACGATATCCACACAATAAAAACACAATATTTAAAAAATGCGAAGACTAAATATGGAAGAACGAGCGCGAGCAATAGGCATGGTCCAGGCTGGGATGTCTCACTATCACGTATTGTAATTATTTGACTTACTTTTACGTACTGTTTGTGACTTTCGAATTGCCCGCTCGATTTGGAAAAAATGAAATTGTGATTTTAAATTTCAATAAATTTTGTTGAAATTACGGAATAAAATGTGAAACATGTTAATGTTGTTGTCTGTACAATTTCAGATAATTTCACTCACTAATAAAGATTATAGAGCCGATTATATACGTAGTCTAGTTAGAAGAGTTGCTCAGTATATATCCCACCATCTGTAAGAATTGACATTTTCTTACTTGCGGTGGGAGATGAGAACGTAGTAGATGCAGTGTCTTTACTATCCCGGCAACGGAAGCGCAGACGACAGAATATGTGATTGAGCATATAATTAACATGCGAAATACCATGTGACAGAATATGTGAATTGAGCATATGACAGTACATGTAAAAAAAATGTGACACATGTGACATGTGACTGAGCATGTGACACAACACAAGTATCTGACTGTACATTGGATGTGATATTTTAATACAAATATCAATAGAAACTAACATAGTGGATGATCACATTTTCTCCGTCAGTTTATTTCTAACCTACAATATGATAATAAAATGAACAATGTGTACATAAAACCAAACTAAAACTGTGACACACCAGGAGTATAAGTGTTAGTATCACCTTGACTACGGATTTGTCAGGCTGAAGATTGATCTCGGCTTCCACAACAATTTGGTTCTCCTGAAAGCCAATATACTGCCGAGTTGAGACACAGCAAACAAAAAGCCAATGTCAATATTACAGTATCTTATTATTTTTTAATTATATTCTATGTTTCATCTGGAGCTAATTTATCACACAAGAGGCAGAATAGATACATTAATTTTTTAATAAAAAAACAAGAGGCCCAAGAGGGCCTGTGGACGCCCTACTGGCTCACATGGTTCTTATAACAGGTGACGGGGGAGCGGGATATGATATGATCATGATACATCTTGTTTGGTTGGTACAGACTAATGAAAATTGAAGTAGCTAAAGTGTAAACAAAGTAAAGTTTAGCAGTTGAACTAATATAAGGCCCATAACTCCGCTGTTTCTAGTCCAACATGGCTAGTTTTCTATTATGACCATGCTTTCTCCTATGACCCAGATAGCTATAAAATAGCCATTGGTTCATGAGAAGTTGTTTAAAGATTTTTCTGTTTTTAGTAATGGTGGCCATATTTATTTACGGGTATTGAAATCTTATACTAGAGGTTTTAGTAAAAAACAGATGTCTCCCTGGGAAAGGGCCATAAATCTGCCAAAAATCATTCAACTAGAACACTACAAAGACATGCACAACTAGGCTTGGCAATGATCATCTCTACCAAATTTCGTTGAAATCTGCCTGGGGATCAGGAAATCCGGCCTGGGGATCAGGAGAACTAGTCCAGATAAAGTTTGTGTATTAAAACCTTTAAAGGGCCATAACTATGTCATAAATCATTCAACCGGAACATGGCGACGAAATGCACAACTAGGTTTGATACTGATCATCCTTGACAGGTTTCGCTGAAATCCGTCCAGGGGTTCAGGAGAACTAGTCTGGACAAAGTTTGTGTATTAAAATCTTTAAAGGGCCGTAACTCCACCAAAAATCATTTATTCGGAACACGTCGATGATATGCACAACTAGGCTTGGTATTGATCATCCCTGCAAAGTTTCGTTGAAATGCGGCCAGGGGCTTAGGAGAAATAATCCAGACAAGTATGTGTATTAAAACCTGTAAAGAGCCATAACTCCAGCAAAAATCATTCAACTGGAACACGGCGATGAAATGCACAACCAGACTTGGTACTGATCATCCCTGCAAAGTTTCACTGAAATCCAGAAAGGGGTTCAGGAGAACTAATCTGGACAAAGTTGTGACATACAGAAGACAACAGACAGACAGACGACAGACAACAGACAGACAGCTCAGAAACAGTATGTACCCACTTCACAAAGTAATAGAAAAGGTTATGAGACGATCATCTGAACAAGTTTCAAAACAATTCCGTCACTGGTTCATGAGAAGCAGTCATTTAAATATTGTTCTATTTTAAGTAATTGCGGCTATAGTCGTTGAGGCCTAGGAACGGTACAATTTGTATAAATCTGAGAAAGGGATTTGAGACAACGCTTTTGGTGGTTACAAAAGAATTGGGTCATGGGTTCATGCGAAGAGGTTGTTTAAAGGTTTTTCTATTTTTAGTAATAGTGGCCATATTTGTTGATGGGACGATTTGTATAAATCAGAGACAGGACCACACAAGCATGCTTCCTGAGAAGTTCAATCAAATTCTGCACAACAGTTCATGAGAAGAAGTTGTTTAAAGATTTTTCTATCGTTAGTAATGGCGGCAATATTTGTTGATGGACTGGGATGATTTGTACAAATCTAAAAGTGGATTACGCAAGAATGCTTCCTGTGAAGTTTCATAAAATTCTACTCAACATAATAAGCATTTTTGCCAATTCAAGGGCAGATAACTCAGCCATTAGAAATCGAATCTGGCTGGTTCATCAACTCATCCGAGATCTTATAGATTTATGACTACTGTGTAAGTTTGATAAAGAACAGATGAAAACGGGGAGGCTAGAGTGCCCACAAGGCAAAATTAAGCATTTTGCCAATCCAAGGGCAGATAATTCAGCTATTAGCCATCGAAACTGGCTGTATCAAGAACTTGTCCGAAATCTTATGAATAAATAACTACTGTGTGCTTAGCTAGAGTGTTCATTTTTGTCAATTCAAAGGCAAGTAACTCAGATATTACTGATCGAATATGGCTGGTCCTATGGATATATAACTACTGTGTAAGTTTGGTTTAGCCTTGATCAAAAATGGAAGAGTTAGAATGCCTTCAAGGCAAAATCATGCATTTTTGCCAATTCAAGGGCAGCTAACTAGGCTATTAATCAAAATCTGGCTGGTTCAAGAACTTGTCTGAGATCTTATGGATATATAACTACTGGTAAGTTTGGTGAAGATTGGATCAAAATTGGAGGAGCTGGAGTGCCCAAAAGGCAAAATTATGCATTTTATGTCAATGCAAAGGCAGATAACTCTTCTATTATTAATCAAATATGGCTGGTTCAAGAACTCGCCGGAGAACTTATGGATATATAACTACTGTGTAAGTCTGGTTAAGATCAGATGCAAAATGAAAGTGCTAAAGTATCCACACCAAAAAGTTTACAGACGACGGACGACGGATGGACAACTGACGAACAACAGACCATGGCATAAGCCCTACTGGCCAAAGGTCAGTAGATATAGGCCAGCAGAGCTAAAAAGTATTTAAGTAACAAGTTATGATCAATAAAATGAAGATTCATATTTTTTAAACATTTTTTACACTATTTTATATCAATATTTTTGCAATATAAACAACTTCATAATTATGTTATCCCTACCTCCAATATTTTAAGAAAGTGTTAAACAATTCACTTGCACATAGCGTGTTGAACATGGAAAATCCAACACTTATGTGTACACTTGCTGAGACGTCACGATCATGAAAGAGTACAAAATGTTGACCGCTCAAGGTCATGATTGGGAAACGATATAAAATGTTGACCACTCAGGGTCATGATCAAGAAACAGCATAAAATGTTTCACGCCAGGGAATGGGCATTTTATACAGGAGTGTTAAGATGAGATATAATCATTTTTATATGACACTGTGAAATAGCAAGTTACAAGACACATCTTTTAATATTAATTTATATTACACATAAACAAATTCATATACTTATGTAATATCTTTAAGTTTTAAAAAGCTTATGTTACGCTATAGTAAAACCATGATTATGTTATTATTATTAGGAGCATACTAAAATAGATGGTTAACAACAGATGAGTATGGCAGAAAGGTAACTAAGGGTGCAGAGAAGTCGAACCTTGGGCTGTAAATGGTTCTCTGAATCATCTTCTGAATCCCAATATGGCTGCATGCAGACAGAATATGCACATTATACATGTATAACACAAACCTAAATCCAGCACAGAAAAGCAAACTAACAAAAGACCCAAGAGAGTCTGAGACTGCTCTACTGGTCAACATAGTTCTGACAATTGGAAGTGAGTTACATTTGTATTCTGACAATACTGGATGCAAATCAATACAGGACTTTTTTCGAGAACATTGGGAAAATGCCTAGGCCTGCTGATTCTGGGAAAAAGAAGCAAAATTTTGGAAAAAAAAGAGAATGATTTTTCGCTATTTAGGGGAATCTTTTTAGAGAAAACTTTTTTATTATAATGTATGCCTAAAGTATAATATCAATCAGGTATTAAAGCAATGATTTTAACATACAAACAATGGAAAGCCTGTGACTTTTCTAAAAAAACAAACATATTATTTTATTTTTTTTCATATTGGGAATTTGTTTACCCAAAATTGGGAAAATATAGAGGTTTTCGCAATTGAGAAGAGGCCGAATGTTGGCCCCACTTAAATAGGTTAAAAACAAGAGGTCAATGACCTTGAAGCCCTATTGATATATTTTGGATAGCTAGATCAGCATTCCTGTTAAGTTTCATGAAAATGTGTCAAGTAGTTTCAGAGGAGTAGTCGCTACAAGCTTTTTCTATATAACTCTATGTAAACAAAGATGGCCACAGCAGCCATGTTTAATAACGAATCAAAATAATTTTTAACAAGGACCAACATCACGTCATGCTGATCATTTTAGAAAAAGTCCCATATCAATATCACTTAGTTTTCAACACATAGTTGCTACAAATTTGTTTTTTAAAAATCTATTTTTAGCATTGGTGGCCATCTTGGATTTCACATCAACATGATTTTTTGCTTGGATCAACTAGACTTCATGTGCAACATTTCTGTAAAGTTTCATGAAAATCCATCCAGTAGTTTCAGAGAAGTAGTCGCTACAAAAAAAGTTTACGGACGGACAGAAGGACGACGGGCACCGCAACACGGCATCAGCTCTGCTGATCTCTGATCAGTAGAGCTAAAAACCTGCAATAAAATCTGCAAATCAGTATAGCCTATTTCACCAGTACTTCGTAAATTTCTGTACAATGTTCGGAATTTCAGTCACATGGCGCAGTCACAGGACTTCATGAACTAATCAGATGCTGGTAGTCACAGAAGTATCAACACTCACAAATAAACCAGTTTCAGTGTTTATATAGTGAGTTAAGGTATGCGTATTCGATCGCTAAAACACCGCAATCATTAGTGATATTCTATACAAAAACCATCTTGACTCATTCCTTGGAAACTAAATCGGATTTCAAGGCTACATGAACATGTGCGCGTAAGATGGAACCGGTGTTATGATAGAAATATTCATTGTTTTCTGACAATCCCGTTTTTGAATTGTATCAACAAACACGCTTTAATTTTTGTTTTCTACAGAACCAAACACATTAATAACATATATCTGTCATGCATTCAAGTTATAGTCTGACATTTAATAACATTTTTGTATTGTTTTTAATTTCACATTGGCACCGTTATAATGAATATTTAATGTGCCTACCAGCTATTGATTGGTCGACCTATTACACAGGAAATATATTCCGGCATGTAATTAATGTTTTACAAATTGCCACACAAGTATTCCACATGTATGTATTTCATATGAAAGTAACACGTATACTATAGGTTATTGTTTATATTTTGAATTTTATGGACGTAATAAAGGACGTAACAGAATGGTAGTGACCTTTCGCTTACCCATCTATGTTAAAAAACTTGTGATAAAAATGATGGGAAAAACTTGTTACAGCTCCTGTTACACTGAATTCAATGAACGAACAAATGTAAAATAATATGATATTAAAATGAAATTAAAAAAAATTCGACCAATTTGTTTTAATTCCGTTTGATAATCTCATCTGAAAGTATAAAAAAAAGGATTTGTGTAATTTTGTTTGAAATGCTTTGTTCATGATTATTTTTTGTTTCGAAAATTGTTTTGACTTTGTAAATAATGCCCGAAATTATTATATTTCAGACCTCATCACATATAGGTGTATTATTTTAGCATGAAAACTATATGTGGAACATATGTACCAAATATGTATATCACTTTCATATGTGGCACATATTTAAATAACATGATGAATAAGTGAAATTAACATGCAACTAATAAGAAAATAACACATGTGGCACACGTCACAACATTTTTGCTTTGTATTAAAAGAAGATTTTTTTTTATTTCCCTGGATGTTCAATTCTTGTTTTTCTTATTAGATTTACCTATCAGGATTTTGCCCAGTGGGTTCATCTGAGATGTTGTTATAGTTCCCTTAGTTCTTAGGAATGGTGGCCATAATGGATAAAAAGATTCTTTCAAAATCTTTATTGGTCAAAGTTTCTACTAAATTTGGTAAACTACTGACTCAAGTTATTGCATGACAACAAATTTTCTTTTATAACTCTGCAAGTCAGATACCATTTACTAAATAGGCATTGCAATAACATTTTTCTATTTTTACTTTAATCAAGGGCATTAACTCTGTAATGTAGGACTACTTTTGATTGCTGACCATGACCTAAGTGAAACCAACCAACATAAATTGGTGAAAATTCAAATACAACTAGAGTAATTAGTGCAAAAACAGGCTGAAAATTGCACTACTTTATTTTTAATTAATTAAGGGCAATAACTCTGTAATGATTAAAATTTTCCTCATTGTTCAAGATCTTCAAATCAAATGTGGGTGAAAAAGCAAAACAGTTTACAAGAATGTGGTAACAGACAGTAATGTACGGCGACAATGGACAACATGTATCATGTAAGTCTGGTCTATATGATTAAATAGAATTAAAAACGTGAAAAGTAAGTGTGAAAATTATGGCCTCAATTTTACAGAAAACAACACCTCAAATACAAAAATATTTTAAGCATGCAAATTTAAGCAATTAGGCCACAAAAAATTACCTGGTTCTCAGGCCACTTTTTCTGAGAAGAGATGCGGGCGGGTGCATTTTTTTTACAATTTTACAGTGGTCAACAGACACGCGGGCGATTATTTTTTTTATCCAAACTTTTAATTCAAAATATCTCGAAATGTGCAATAACCAGTTGGATCAGCTCATCTCTATTGTCGATCATTACCTTATCATTTCTTCCCGACTTATGCTTCTTTCAATCGCAATAAGTCCGTATATTTGTATTAGATCACGCATGAACTATTGCATGTTGTTGTGAGACTTTGTCGATTAGACGCTTGAATAAATCGCCTATTTTGTAGCACCTACTAGTTCCAAGCGACTCACGCGTCTGACTCCTAGATTGGTACCCGTACGACTGCAACACTCACAAGCTAGCGAGCAGAGCGGCAGATAGTCGGCCACGCACCAGTCTACCCACATGGGGATTCCCCTGAGGTAGTTGCATGTAAAAACCGGAACAAACTTGGATGCGGAACTTTTTTTTCGAAATTTCGGTAGCGCATTTCCAATTTTTATTTTATTACTTTTGAGATAAAATCGGCAATGCGGCACCAAAAAAAACCATGCGGGCGGGCCTGAGAACCAGGTAATTAATTTTTCATGGCCTTAGAAGTCTCTGCCATATATTGGTAAAGTCAAACAACAAACAACATGCTGATTGCATGAATTATCAAACATATTTTATACCTTGGCATAAAACATGTAACCATTTCAGTTAAAATTAATGAGAAATCACAGAAGGTATATAAACTCTGTAAATGATGTAAAATGAACGTAACAAATCATGTAAACATGGAAAACCGTGTTTTCACAACTCGACTGAAATGGTCCTAGGCAGACAGATGTGTGGGTAGCCTGTCGGAACTGTCCCAGCCCTAAGCAATTAAACCCCATGGTACACACAGTGAGATTACCCAGCACTTAATTTGTTGGTGTACCTTCCCATTGTCTATGAATACGAAATAGTTTCCAATTAAACTCTACTCAAACACCACGCAAACGTCTGATTTTTGCATTGGCCGCCATCTGAGGTGGAGTTAATTACACGTGTATGATAACTGCGAATACGGTGGACTAATGTCGCTAATAGCGCAATATCCACACAATCACCTAGCCGACAGGTTGATCAGAACAGATCGCGCAATATCTCACCCGTCGTGTGTGAGATCGTTTCCACATATTTCTGATAACTTTCAGTATTTTGTTAGAAGGCAATGAAGGCATGTCACTCTTGATGTGGTAATGGATTAGCGAAGACAGAAATTTATTTTGTATATTCGATAATTGGTTGTTTATAAGAAACATGAAGTTGTGTCATTCAACATGTATGTCATTTCACTACATCATAGTTTCAGTTGTTAAGTGTGGTTTAACGGTAATAGTTTCGGGTCCACGCCTTGTCTGCCCCGATACCTGGTTACCCGAATACTGATCCCATGGAGAAAGGTTGACAATAACAGGAACAACCATGCTCCATAGTAATGGACAAGATGTTTCCTTGATGACCTAATTTCAAATAGAAATTGAATTTACTTGTCAAATGGGTCAAGTTTTGTGCTCAAAAGTGACAGAAAGTTCTCAAAATAATCATGACAACTGTGAAGATAACATACAAAGTGTTGCCAAGATATCAGCCTAAACAAGCAACAAAAAAGCAAACCCCATCACCTATACATATATAAGTAAGTAAATACAAACAACACTGTTTTGTTATAACCCATATTCTATACTTACATCTGTATCAGCCACTTGGTCCACAGATGGAGGCTTGCCCACGTCATTCTGTAAAACACAAGATATGCTGTACCAGACACGCAACATAAATACATTATACACAGGTATGGCATTTACATGATGTGTATAACAGAAAAGGACAATAACTCTGCCAAATATTACACAAGGAAAAGATCGGAGAACATGAAAATTTCTCATCCTTACAAGTAAAACAACATGGTTATATACATTAACACATCATATCCTTGTATGGAATTTACAGGATGTGTATAAACAAAAAAAAAGCCAAATATTACCAAAAGAAGAGCACCACCTAGCAGGGCATATAGGCCAGTTGGCAAGGTAAAGTTCCAGGTTAAACATTTTTCAAAGGGAAATAATTTAAACAAGAGGTCAATGACCTTGAAGCTCTACTGATTGATTTTGATTTCAGGAAGTAGTCGCTACAGACTTGTTTTTTGAAAATCTATTTTTAACCGTGGCGGCCATCTTGAATTTCCGGCCGACCTGAAATTTTGCTAAGATCAATAAGACATTAAGAGCAACATTCCTGTGAAGTTTCATGAAAATCCGTCAAGTAGTTTCAAAGAAGTAGTCGCTACAAGTTTTCATTATATAACTCTATGTAAACAAAGCAGCCATGTTTAAGGTCAAATCAAAACGATTTTCGACAAGGACCAACATCATGTCATACTGATCATTTTAGAAAAAGTCCCATATCAATATCTCTTATTGTTTTGAAGAAGTAGTCGCTACAAACTTTTTTATTTTAAATCTATTTTTAGCTGTGGCGGCCATCTTGAATTTCCGGCCGACCTGAAATTTTTCTAGGATCAACTAGACATCAAGAGCAACATTCCTGTGAAGTTTCATGAACATCCGTCAAGTAGTTTCAGAGGAGTAGTCGCTACAAGTTTTTACTATATAACTCTATGTAACCAAAGATGGCCACTGGCAGCCATGTTTAACGTCGAATCAAAATATTTTTCCACAAGGATCTACATCATGTCATGCTGATCATTTTAGAAAAAGTCCCATATCAATATCACTTATAGTTTTCAAGAAGTAGTCGCTACAAACTTATTTTTTAAAAATCTATTTTTAGCTGTGACGGCCATCTTGAATTTCCGGCCGACCTGAAATTTTGATAGGATCAATTAGACATCAAGAGCAACATTCCTGTAAAGTTTCATGACAATCCGCCAAGTAGTTTCAGAGGAGTAGTCGCTACAAGTTTTTACTATATAACTGTATGTAAACAAAGATGGCCGCTGGCAGCCATGTTTAATGTTGAATCAAAACGATTTTTGACTAGGATCAACATCATGTAATGCTGATCATTTTAGAAAAAGTCCCATATCAATATCACTTATAGTTTTCAAGAAGTAGTCGCTACAAACTTATTTTTTAAAAATCTATTTTTAGCTGTGACGGCCATCTTGAATTTCCGGCGGACCTGAAATTTTTCTAGGATCAATTAGACATCAAGAGCAACATTCCTGTAAAGTTTCATGACAATCCGCCAAGTAGTTTCAGAGAAGAAGTCGCTACAAGTTTTTACTATATAACTCTATGTAAACAAAGATGGCCGCTGGCAGCCATGTTTAACGTTGAATCAAAACGATTTTTGACTAGGATCAACATCATGTCATGCTGATCATTTTAGAAAAAGTCCCATATCAATATCACTTATAGTTTTCAAGAAGAAGTCGCTACAAACTTGTATTTTAAAACTCTATTTTTAGCTTTGGCGGCCATCTTGGATTTCACATCAACATGAATTTTTGCTAGGATCAACTAGACTTTATGGGCAACATTTCTGTAAAGTTTCATGAATATCCATCCAGTAGTTTCAGCTGTGAAGTCGCTACAAATAAAAGTTTACGGACAGAGGGACAGACAGACGGACAGACGGACAGACGGACGACGGACGCCGCACCACGGCATAAGCTCCGCTGATCTCTGATCAGTTGAGCTAAAAACAAGAGGTCAATGACCTTGAAGCTCTACTGATTGATTTTGATTTCAGGAAGTACCGGTAGTCGCTACAGACTTGTTTTTTGAAAAAAATTTTTTAGTCGTGGCGGCCATCTTGAATTTCCGGCCGACCTGAAATTTTGCTAGGATCAATAAGACATCAAGAGCAACATTCCTGTGAAATTTCATGAAAATCCGTCAAGTAGTTTCAGAGGAATAGTCGCTACAAGTTTTCATTATATAACTCTATGTAAACAAAGATGGCCACTGACAGCCATGTTTAACATCGAATCAAAACGATTTTTGATAAGGACTAACATCATGTCATACTGATCATTTTACAAAAAGTCCCATATCAATATCACTTATAGTTTTCAAGAAATAGTCGCTACAAACTTGTATTTTGAAAATCTATTTTTAGCCATGGCAGCCATCTTGAATTTCCGGCGGACCTGAAATTTTGCTAGGATCAATTAGACATCAAGAGCAACAATCCTGTGAAGTTTCATGAAAATCCGTCAAGTAGTCTCAGAGGAGTAGTCGCTACAATTTTTCATCATATAACTCTATGTAAACAAAGATGGCCACTGGCAGCCATGTTTAACGTCGATTCAAAATAATGTTTAACTCTGA
The DNA here is from genome assembly GCA_037043455.1 of Cyrtodaria siliqua. Lineage (NCBI taxonomy): Eukaryota > Metazoa > Mollusca > Bivalvia > Adapedonta > Hiatellidae > Cyrtodaria > Cyrtodaria siliqua. The sequence continues at coordinate 67,336 of JAWPHD010004183.1, read as the reverse complement.
TAACCATCATGTCATGCTGATCATTTTACAAAAAGTCCCATATCAATATCACTTATAGTTTTCAAGACGTAGTCGCTACAAACTTCTTTTTTAAAAATCTATTTTTAGCTGTGGTGGCCATCTTGAATTTCTGGCCGACCTGAAATTTTGCTAGGATCAATTAGACATTAAGAGCAACATTCCTGTAAAGTTTCATGAAAATCCGCCAAGTAGTATCAAAGGAGTAGTCGCTACAAGTTTTTACTATATAACTCTATGTAAACAAAGATGGCCGCTGGCAGCCATGTTTAACGTTGAATCAAAAAATTTTTGACAAGGACCAACATCATATCATGCTGATCATTTTAGAAAAAGTCCCATATCAATATCACTTATAGTTTTCAAGAAGAAGTCGCTACAAACTTGTATTTTGAAAATTTATTTTTAGTCGTGGCGGCCATCTTGAATTTCCGGCCGAGCTAAAATTTTGCTAGGATCAATTAGACATCAAAAGCAACATTCCTGTGAAGTTTCATGAAAATCCGTCAAGTAGTTCCAGAGGAGTAGTCGCTACAAGTTTTCATTATATAATTCTATGTAAACAAAGATGGCCGCTGCAGCCATGTTTAACGTCGAATATTTTTGACAAGGACCAACATCATGTCATGCTGATCATTTTAGAAAAAGTCCCATATCAATATCACTTATAGTTTTCAAGAAGTAGTCGCTACAAACTTGTTTTTTAAAAACCTATTTTTAGATTTGGCGGCCATCTTGGATTTCACATCAACATGAATTTTTACTAGGATCAACTAGACTTCATGGGCAACATTTCTGTAAAGTTTCATGAAAATCCATTCAGTAGTTTCAGAGGAGTTGTCGCTACAAAAAAAAGTTTACGGACAGACGGACGACGGACGCCGCACCACGGCATAAGCTCTGCTGATCTCTGATCAGTAGAGCTAAAAATGAATTAGAGAGTTATAGGGCTTTATAAGACGTATTCATTGGATCATGTTGAATATGTGTACAATATCTCTCATTATTGTACACCTAATACTTTGATATTTATTAGTCACAGTCACTTGCAAAAGGCAAGGTTAAGTACCAGGTTAAACCTTTTTTCAAAGGGGAATCATTAAATAAAGAAGAGGCCCAAGAGAGCCTGTATCGTTCTACTGGCTGTATGGAGTCTGTGGTGGGGGGATTAATTGTTGTAGCACTTATGACAAAACACTTTGCCCTGCACTGAGCAAAACAGCAGGCGAACATATAAGTTATTGCAGGTTCCCCTTACTGCGCATCTACACATCCCTAACTAAGAAATACACCACATATGAACTTGAAATCTCAAAGGGTATAGAAGGAACTAACGACACAAGCCCAAGGTCAAAACCCGTTTTATATAGTGCCTCCAGTCCCTAAATGACCATACCAAACTAGAATCGTAACCATTCACATTTGGACAAGTAGTTTTTTGTGATTTTTTACACTATTACCCCATAGGGGGCCCCCAGTTAGCAGAGCCAAAATCTACACATCCTAACTAAGAAATACACTACACATAATTTTGAGATCTCAACGGATATAGAAGGAGTTAGCGTCACAAGGCCGAAACTCTGTAATAGTAAATTACTGCAAGCTCCCCAAAGGGGCCCCTATAGACAGGACAAAACCCGTTTTCTATATGTTGTGTCTCGAGTCCCTAAATGACCATACAAAATTAACAAAATTAGAATCAAATCCATTCACATATGGCCAAGATATGCTTTTTTTGTGTGATTTTTAACCCGATTACCCCCAAGGTGGCCCCAATGGGCGGAGACAAAATCGGAGACCTTGCTGTACCTCCTTAGGTCATAAAAAAAAAGCTAGACCCCAGTGGGATCTGAACACCCAACCCGAGGTTCCCAATATATCATACTGCCTATTTTAAGGAAATCAAGGGCCGTAAGTCTGGTGTAACTGGTCCAATCCAACTGGTTTTTGAACTTGCACGAGCTTTCAATCAGGCAAAATTTAGTAAAGATCAAATAATAAATGAAGGTGCTAGAGTGTTCACAATGCTGAATATGTGTTTTTTACCCCAGAAGAATAAGGGCCATAACTCTGGTGTTACTAATCCGAACTGGAACGTTTTCGAACTCATTCAAGCTTTCATTGATATAACTGATATAAAGACACTGACAAAGTTTGGTAAAGATCAAATAATAAATGAAGTTGCTAGAGTGTTCACAAAGCAGAAAATGGCATTTTCGCAGTAAAACAGGGGCCATAACTCCAGTGATACTGATCCAATCTGGCTGGTTTTCAAATTTTTCTGAGCTTTCATTGATATTAACAACATGTGCAAGTTTGGTAAAGATCAAATAATAAATAAAGGTGCTAGAGTGTTCACAAGGCAGAATATAGCATTTTTGAGCAAATCAAGAGCCACAACTCCGGTGAAACTAATCCGATCTAGCTGGTTTTCGATCGTGTCCGAGCTTTTATTGATATAAAGACAAAGTTTGGTAAAGATCCGATTAATAATGAAGGCCCTATCGTATTCACAAGGCAAAAGTTAACGGACGACGACAATGGATGACGGACAACTTGCCATCCCATAAGCTCTACTGAACCAGAGAGTTATGGGCCAGTATCAGATGTATTCATTGGATCATGCTGAAGATGTTTACAAAATTTCGTAGTTTATACATTGAAAGTTATTAACCACAGTCAGTTGTCAGGAAAAAGTTAAAGGACAGGCGGATGGGCAACGCTACTACATAATACGTCCCTATGGGCATAGGCGTATAAGATATTTATAATACATCCTTACGGTTGTATAAAATTATGAATACCCGGATAGTTTCCAATCATGTAACCCTACATGGTTATAAACCTACATGGTTATAATCCTACATGGTTATAAACCTATATGGTTATAAAGCTACATCGTTATAATCTTACATGGTTATAAACCTACATGGTTATAAACCTAAATGGTTATAACCCTACATGGTTATACACCTACATGGTTATAACCATACATGGTTATAAACCTAAATGATTAAAACCTACATGGTTATAGTTATAAACCTACATGGTTATAAACATAAATGGTTATAAACCTACAGTTACAAACCTACATGGTTATAAACCTACATGGTTATAGTTATAACCCTACATGATTATAAACCTACATGGTTATAAACCTACATGGTCATAAAGAAGAATCCCTCTTCATGTGCTCTGCTCCTACCATACAACACTTGCTGTATTTGTTGTTTATAAGAAACAAAGGCTATATCTCTAAGTTTCATCTCAAAAACTCTTTAAACATTATTGCAGTACGCAAATCGAAATTCACATTAAATAATCAAACTCGGCTGTATTACCTTTGTTGGTTTAAGTATGCTCCTTGGTGTGTTGGGCTGCGAGCCGCCACCTTTGTTGGAACCCCTCGGGCTGACGGCATCTGCGGTTGTGGAAGAGTCGAAGTCGACGTCACTTCCCTCTCCATCTGAATACCCAAGTTCTTTCAATAATGCTGAAAATGTGTACAGCAATATGCAGATTATTCGTAAGATGCAATAATAAACAACTTCACATTAAAACAAACCCAAACTGCAGCAGTTCTACACAAATGCAGAATTATCAGTTTTTCAAATTACACCTTAAGGTTTTGAAAGATATCTCATACAATTCTCTCAAAATTTCAACAAATATGTGTTTTCATTAATAACCAAAAACAACTAGTTACAGTAAAATATCAGATACAATATTTTTTTTTTTTTTATCAATAAATTAAAATGAATATTTTATAACTACTGCTTTAAAGTATATATAGAAAATTTTATTTTCATTCTTCAACAAATCGCTATAATTGTAAGTCACAAAATTAGACTGTTGACATCAGTACTAAACTTAAAACAGCGATCTTTTACACAATAACTGTACACTATTACCTATGCATTAAGCAAAGAAGCCTCATTAATTTTCATTTTCACTCCATAATAATTTATTAAATATAAACAAACTGCAATGGAAAATAATTATGTCCCTTTCCAAATTCTGTGATGACTGCATGTCCTTTCAAACGTACACTCTCAGGAACTTCATAGGCATGGCTGTACATATAGGCATGGCTGTACAGATATGTATAGGCATGGCTGTACAGATTCACAGGCATGGCTGTACAGATTCACAGGCATGGCTGTACAGATATGTACAGAATTAGAATACAAATGTTGTGCTTGAATTTATACATGAGCCGTCAACATGTTCAAGAGAAGTAGAAATTCATACAGGACACTGTTAAGGTTATTTACCAATAAACCTTCCGAAAAATAAGACATAAACATAAACACAGAACTTATTTTAAAGGCTATTAAATGATTTTAGAATTATGTTTCTTTAGAATTTGCCATATTAGAAAGTCAAGAAACTCATTACTCAATGAGTAATGCAGAGTAATGCAAACACTTAGAATATTCTTTTTCATCAAAACATGGAACTTAGTGTGTTCTCAGGACACACTCATTACGTGTTCCCGCCTTAATTCCATTAAGCGATTGGAAAGCTTATTAGCAGGATTTTATAATGGATATTTCGACAATAAATCATGTTTAAAAAAAAAATACTGAATAAATGAGAAACCTGTTTAAAATTAGCTATTAAATGTTTTAATTTTACAATCTGCAAACTTTTTAAATCGAAATTAAGGTTTTATTTCATACCCCGGCCAACCCTGTTTTCGCTTCTTGGAGAAGGGCTGGCATGCGGTATGAAAGTTAATACTTGGACCATGAGAACACATTGAATTCTACTTTTTTGCATAGAAAGGGATATTTTGAGTGTTTGCATTACTCATTGAGTAATGAGTTTCTTGACTTTTTGATATGGCAAATGCTAAAAAAAAAATAATTCTAAAATGATATAATCGACTGTTTTTAGCAAAAGTACATTCTTATGAAAGAACATGCAGGAATCTTATAACAAGTAACACTCTTCAAACAGAACTGACAAATCCCATGAAGTTACGGCACACATACATGTAGACAGGTAATAATTAACAAATGAGAAATAGTCTTGATTTTGTTATAAAAGGAGTTCTGAATCTAACACCGATTTTGACCACTAACACATTTTATAAATAAACTGAGATAAAATGATGTAAACAGACATGACCTCATGATGTGTACAATATAACTGGAGGCCCTAGACCATTCTCCGTGTCAACTTTACAATATTTACATCTAAACAATCAATCACAATAAGGCACGAATGGACACCCATGGGCCATTTTTATTTATTTAAGATTTGCCAACACTTCTATTCTATCCTTTAAATTTGAAAGCAAACAATAAATACATGCACAATATTGTTGTGTTTTTTAAAAAATATTGCCTCCGATGTAAAAACTTTAACTTTTATACCCACCCAAAGGGACTGTTTTCCTCACTTATATAAATTAAATGATTTTTTGCAAATGAAAACCATTTTCCTTTTTATAATTATTCCTTATACTACCCTACATTTTTGTTGAAAATATCAATAAAACAAACAGTGGACTTGAGCAAAGACAAATAAGTGCTTTTCTAAATACTAATATAGTGGACACATTATCTACATTTAATATAAAGCAGAGAATGTAAAATATTCTTAACCCTTTTGCTGCTAGTTGAAAACATTGATTTTACGATCAGTGTAGGCCCAGATCAACATGCACACTAAGTGCAGGCTGATCAGGGTCTACATTGATCACCACTCAGTAAGAATGTTTTCCACTAACACCTTATATTACCGGAAGGTTTAAATTCAAGTTTAAGCAGACCACATTTGAAATTCGGTGGCGAAAGGTTAGCAATAAATTTATTAAAACTGATTTGTTATTATTTAAATGTATGTCTAACTGATAAATTATTTACATTTAAAAGTACAGAATAACAATGATAAGAATAACAAAGATGCGTGTAGATGCGTGTAGATAATGCTTCGCTTCATATACAGATTTATGATGTGGCAGAATAAAGTTTTCATAAACATGACTAACAGCTCAAACTTACTTTTGTTAAACATGAAGAGATCTTCCATTATTTCAAGTTCTTATGGCTGCTCAAAATTCTTTGTTTGTTTGTTTGTTTGTATGGTGTTTTACATCATTTTCAACACACAAAAGGTTATATATGACGATCAATTTTTTTGTGGTGGAGGCACACCACCGAGTTTTACCAGTACTGTACACCTCCCGCCATCCGTAAGAATCAAACATCTTGAATACTGTGACTAAACTGTAGGTAGGTCATGTGTATTTACATCGTTTTGTCTAAGCAGACTTGTACAACAACAGAACACAAACCATGTGTGATCTTACCAGCGTGCTCAGCTGTATCATGAAAATGAACGTGATGTTAGTTAGTGAGACAAACAATTATGTGAAATGTTTAATAATTAAAGGATGTAACTGAATAGTAAGATTTCAGTATGATGAAGTTAAGATTTCTTCATTGACTGACTTTTAGCAAATATCTGCTCTTCTAGTTTAATCACACATCTAGGGTAACACATTACGGAACCATCTATATCAAGAAGTTATTGACAAGTATTTGATGGTTCCAACTCAATGGCATGTGTTGACATGTTCCTTTAATAGAATTTGAAAATATACAGTATGGCTCTTCAGAATTTATATAAGGAAAGACAGTAGTGTGAAGTGAACCCTGGTAATTTAGAAAGGCCATAATAAAATGACCAGTGGTCAGTATTGTGCTCTTATTTCTGATAAGCACTCAATATAGGACAATGCGTTTAGTCTTCATAATGATTCTGTTATTCAAAAACTTTAATAAGTTGAGTTACGGACGGACGGACCGAAGGACGGACAGGTGGATGGATGGATTGATGGATTAATGGATGGATGGATGGAAACTGATGCATCTGACATCCCTGGTAATATGTCCAATATTTAAAAACAACATTATTTCACTAGAATACCAGAGAGCAAACTCTACCAAAAATGGACTCAGCAGTTAACTGAATGAATACACCATGTGTTGTGTATATTATTCATTGTGCAGCTTATAACAAAACAGATAAGTGCCAATGAAAAGTTCTTTAGATATATCTCAATGTCTAAAGATCTACAGATGCCAAGACAGCAGCAGCTTAAAAGAAGGCATTTTTTAGTTTTTAGTTAACAGGAAGTATATGTAGTTAGGTGATAGTAAGTCAATCAGTGACTTAGAAACAAAGAGTTACCGTAATAAACAAACTTTAATAAAAATCACTGCAGTGTAAAACGGCTGTTAAACGTCACTCAAGGTTATTTGTCAAGGTCACCATGTGACCTAGTTTTGGTTGGAATGTATAGTATTCATCTAGATATGTCACTGTATGAAGTTTGAAAAGTATTAGAGAAACAGTTAATGAAAATCCTTACCCAGAATCAATGAAGTGTAAAAGGTAGGTAGGTCATGGTCGGTCACAGTAACCTACTTTTGGTTGGAATGAAAAAGATGTGTTATAACATCAATGAAGCGAGTGACTGCCATTAAAAAAACTGCTTTTTAACTAAAGCAAGGGCCATAACTAAAGAATCTGGTAAAGTTTGGTAAAGATCAGATAAAAATGAAGGCCCTATCATATTAACGAGGCAAAATATAGCATTTTTAACTAAATCAAGAGCCATAACTCCTCTGTTACTGGTCCTACTGGTCCAACATAGAGTTAAAAAAAAAAAAATAATAATAATTTAAAAAAAAAAGAAAATTATTAAAAAAATAAATATATATATATATATAAAAAAAGAAAGTCATAAAATCTGCTAAAGTTTGGCAAAGATCAGATGCAAAATGAAGGACCTATCCTATGACGCGGCAAATTATAGCATTTTTAACAAAATCAAGGGCCATAACTCCACTGTTACTGGTTCGATCTGATTGGTTTTCGAACTTGACCAAGCTTTCATAGACATTAACAATCTGATAAAGTTTGGTAAAGATCGGATGAACAATGAAGCCCCTATCGTCTTAACAAGGCAAAATATAGCATTTTTAACTAATCATGGGCCATAACTCCGCCGTTACTGGTCCGATATGGCTGGTTTTCGAACTTGTCCGAGCTTTCATTGATATTAACAATGTGGTGAAGGTTAGTAATGATAGGATGAAAAATAAAGGCCCTATCGTCTTAACGAGGCAAAATATAGCAATATAGCATTTTTAACTTAATCAAGGGCCATAACTCCGCTGTTACTGGTCCAATCTGGCTGGTTTTCGAACTTGTCCGAGCTTTCATTGATATTAACAATGTGGTAAAGATTGATAAAGATAGGATGAAAAATGAAGGCCCTATAGTCTTAACGAGGCAAAATACAGCAGTATAGCATTTTTAACTAAATCAAGGGCCATAACTCTGCTGTTACTTGTCCGATCTGGCTGGTTTTCGAACTCATCCGAGCTTTCATTGATATTAACAACATGTTAAAGTATGGTAAAGGTCGGATGAAAAATGAAGGCCCTATCGTCTTAACGAGACAAAAGTTAACGCCGACGCCGACGACAGACGAACGACGGACAACTCGGCATCCCATAAGCTCTGCTGGCCCTCTAGAGCTAAAAACAGGAGACCATTAAAATACGAACAGTGAGTAGAAGATACATTTCTCTCATATTGTGACTACATAATCTACAGCAGACTAAAACTGAAAGGAAGAGGTAGTGTATAAATGGTTGACATGCTCTGGCTCTGACTGTGATGTGAAAATGTGATTATACTGAACTAAAACAACATCTAATTTCAAACAAGACATACCATTCCCTGGACCTGCTGGGTAATATATATACAGAATATGCATCAATCATGCAAGTTAGTTGTATACAATTGTTTAACCCTTAACCTGCTACATATATATAATGGACTGTTCTTTCTTTGAATTAAGACCATTCCATTTATGTGACAAATTACTGATCAGCAGCCGGACGCAAAGGCTATTATAGTCGTGATTAGTGGGTTAAGGGTTAATAGCCGTAATATAGATGTACCGTCAATTGCAGCTAACAACACAAAGAATTTAAATCCAAGAATAAATATTGAGTTGCTTTTGCTTGTCTCATACACTTATTCAAATATGGCAAAACCTGTCTTCAGAGACCACCTGAGCGACTCATAAAAACAGGTATCTATAGACGGAAGGTCCTTTAATATAGGTAATTAAATAGTGCAAGCAGTTCTGAAAAATTTATTAACAATAAAAAAATGTCTATTTTGAATGGCTATTCGTTTAAATTCCAGAATAAAAGGCGCATGTTATAAATAGAATAACAAACAATAGCTTAAATCCAGAGATCCGCAACTATTTATAAAGGCTCAAAGGGAATATTTTTGAGTTTGGAGTAGGTATCAATTGACTGGTACAATATTTGTGCATTCACATCACATATACACAGATGCCTGTTATACTGTATGTGTTGGAGTATAAGGCGCCACCACGTATAAGCAGTATTCACAAAATTATTTTTCAGATTGAAATTTTAAAGAAAAAAATGTTGGTCTTGAGGAAAAAGTCACAAAAATGCTGCTGCTTTCCGTATCACAAATTTCAAGTATACAAATGTGCACAAATGTTTATTTAAAGGGGTTGATGCATTATTTTCAAACATCATTTATTTAAAAGGGCTCTGAAAAACTTGACAAAAACCTGAAAGAATTATCAAAATGCAACCAAAAATAAAGGAGATATGACCTATTGAAAATAGGCCAAAGAAATATAAATGGAGGAGGCCATCTTGGAACGATGACATCATCATGCTTTTTTACCATATTTATAGCATATTGAAAAAATATATTTTAGGGTAAAGAAAATCACTGCAAGTCAAAAATAAGCATACAGTGTATACATTTTACATTTGTATATTTGTTTTTAATCAATTTGCAGTGAATTACTTTGCTTTAAAATATATTTTGTCAATATGCCATATATTGTAAAAAGGCACGGTTATGTAATCGTTCCAAGATGGCCTCCTCCATTTACGCTTCTTTGTAAATTTTCAATCGGTCATATCACCTTTATTTTTCATGATATTTTGTTACTTCTTTGAGCTTTTTTAAAGTTTTTCAGAGCCCTTTTAGATAAATTTTGTTTGAAAATAGTGCATAAACCCCTTTAATATTGCTCATGCTGCAAAACTGTTCTTTTCAAAATGCTCATAATGCACAAATGTTTATCACATAACTGTTGTTGAGGGAATGTTATAAAGCCATGACATAAATATTAAAATACACTGGTGTAATAAATTTGCAAATGAAAGCCCATTCATAGGCCTTTTTCTGTCCAGCTTGATGGTGCAGTTAAAATACAGTATGGAAATCAATGAGGCGGTTCTGTTATTTGGCGTCATACATAGAAGACCCAAGCAACAAAAACAACGTTATTAGAAACATACAAAATCATCCTACGACAATAATACATATAGATAGCTGCATTAACCCTTTCACTGCCACAGTGAAACACATTGATTTGTACGATCAGTGGAAACGCAGATCAGTTTGCATACAATGTGCAGGCTGATGTACACCACTCGGTAAGAATGTTTTCCATAACTATTTATAAATATAATAGCTCTGGAAGGACTGAATTAAAATTTAGCAGACGACATTTGAAATTTGGCGGCAAAAGGGTTAATAAATGGACGCTTCGGGGCATTTTTTAAGTTATGTAATGAACAGAATCCCACAAACGTGCCTTATTAATATGAACTTTATTAAACTCTTTGGATAAAATTAATATAATGTTTGGCACAGCTTTGTGCAGCAAGTGACTTTTTCCAACTCATTTAATAAATTCAATATTAAACAGACACTCATGTAAGATCCTGTAATTCTATTATTGCTCATGATGCACAAGTAAAGTTCTCACAATGTTTTCAAATCTACTCTACAACACCTTCCTTAAACAAGCACATGCAAACAATTATCTTCATTCGTTTTTTAATGCAATGAAAATTGACACGTTTCAATGCACTTCCACCTTTCAAATAAACTCGAACTGATTGAAGCCAATCTGATGATTATGACTTCAATAAATTGTAAATATGACTTCTACATGTATATTAATTGATATTTTTATAAGTGTATACCTTTCACTTTCTCCGCAGACATTTTGTCCGAACCCGACACTGTAAAGCCTGTTGGGGTGTATCCTTGGGGACTCTGAAAGCATTTATGTTAGTTATAAAAACATATGGAACATAACATGTAAATTAAGTGAATTTTAGAGAAAACAACAACAATATAGATGATAACAAGAGGTCAATGACCTTGAAGCTCTACTGATTGATTTTGATTTCAGGAAGTAGTCGCTACAGACTTGTTTTTTGAAAATCTATTTTTAACCGTGGCGGCCATCTTGAATTTCCGGCCGACCTGAAATGTTGCTAAGATCAATAAGACATTAAGAGCAACATTCCTGTGAAGTTTCATGAAAATCCGTCAAGTAGTTTCAAAGAAGTAGTCGCTACAAGTTTTCATTATATAACTCTATGTAAACAAAGCAGCCATGTTTAAGGTCAAATCAAAACGATTTTCGACAAGGACGAACATCATGTCATACTGATCATTTTAGAAAAAGTCCCATATCAATATCTCTTATTGTTTTGAAGAAGTAGTCGCTACAAACTTATTTATTTTAAATCTATTTTTAGCTGTGGCGGCCATCTTGAATTTCCGGCCGACCTGAAATTTTTCTAGGATCAACTAGACATCAAGAGCAACATTCCTGTGAAGTTTCATGAACATCCGTCAAGTAGTTTCAGAGGAGTAGTCGCTACAAGTTTTTACTATATAACTCTATGTAACCAAAGATGGCCACTGGCAGCCATGTTTAACGTCGAATCAAAATATTTTTCCACAAGGATCTACATCATGTCATGCTGATCATTTTAGAAAAAGTCCCATATCAATATCACTTATAGTTTTCAAGAAGTAGTCGCTACAAACTTATTTTTTAAAAATCTATTTTTAGCTGTGACGGCCATCTTGAATTTCCGGCCGACCTGAAATTTTGATAGGATCAATTAGACATCAAGAGCAACATTCCTGTAAAGTTTCATGACAATCCGCCAAGTAGTTTCAGAGGAGTAGTCGCTACAAGTTTTTACTATATAACTCTATGTAAACAAAGATGGCCGCTGGCAGCCATGTTTAATGTTGAATCAAAACGATTTTTGACTAGGATCAACATCATGTAATGCTGATCTTTTTAGAAAAAGTCCCATATCAATATCACTTATAGTTTTCAAGAAGTAGTCGCTACAAACTTATTTTTTAAAAATCTATTTTTAGCTGTGACGGCCATCTTGAATTTCCGGCCGACCTGAAATTTTTCTAGGATCAATTAGACATCAAGAGCAACATTCCTGTAAAGTTTCATGACAATCCGCCAAGTAGTTTCAGAGAAGAAGTCGCTACAAGTTTTTACTATATAACTCTATGTAAACAAAGATGGCCGCTGGCAGCCATGTTTAACGTTGAATCAAAACGATTTTTGACTAGGATCAACATCATGTCATGCTGATCATTTTAGAAAAAGTCCCATATCAATATCACTTATAGTTTTCAAGAAGAAGTCGCTACAAACTTGTATTTTAAAACTCTATTTTTAGCTTTGGCGGCCATCTTGGATTTCACATCAACATGAATTTTTGCTAGGATCAACTAGACTTTATGGGCAACATTTCTGTAAAGTTTCATGAATATCCATCCAGTAGTTTCAGCTGTGAAGTCGCTACAAATAAAAGTTTACGGACAGACGGACAGACGGACAGACAGACGGACAGACAGACGGACGACGGACGCCGCACCACGGCATAAGCTCCGCTGATCTCTGATCAGTTGAGCTAAAAACAATGAGAAATGGTTAAGCAAAGAAAAAAGCTTTGACAGAATTCAAAGCAACTTGAATGCACCCTATCATACTATGTGATTTTTGTTACCACAGGCCATAAAAGCTAACATCACTAACTTCCATTATAAACGTCACGTTCACCGCCGCTACCACCATTATTATTTTCCCCCTATCATCATCATCATTTATTTCATCCTCCTTATCATCATCACCACCAATACCAATAATTTATCTCAATAAAATCCTATCATAATTACGCTATGATAATCTCCGCTTTAGGATCTGACAACACTGCCTTGGAAGTCACGTCAGATCGACCTTTCATTTAATCAATATTCATGAGAAAATCGACTAAATTCAACCAATGAAATCACGTGTTTCATATGCACTTCAGATAATGTTTGAGTGAGCTGAACAAACGAAAATCCACATAAAACACATAGATCTATGTCCAAATAAAGATATAGTCTTTGTGTGTTATTGCTGTGGATGCGTGATAAATTCGAAGAAATGCACTAAATGGCCTGTTTTACATCAAGATACGAAAAAAATCATGGGCGCTGTCATATGTTTTGAAAATAGATATTCCACCGAAATTATTACGACATTAGATATTCTAAATAGTAAGTCATAGTACACCTGGCCCGCTTAGCTCAGTTGATAGCCAAGTTGACTATTGGCCTGCGAGTGTACTTTAAGTGTGGGTTCAATCCCACGAATCAGTACATTTTTTTGTACCACTATTAAATTCCGTCAATCTTTTTTTTCCAGTATATATTCAATAATGGTTGGTGTATTATGTTTGTTAACGCAATTATTTTGTGTTTTATAAGCCAAAAGTTAGACATTGTCTCTTTCAATACCGAGCATAGACTGCTCCACAGCGTTTTACTGAAAAGCGACATGTGCAGTTAAGCAGTCTATACTGAGCAATTTTTAGGCTGAAATCTGACTGGTCAATCTGACGTGACCTCCAATGCAGTGTTGTCAGATCCTTAGTAGAGTAGAGTATCGTAGCGTGATAAAGGGTCTGATTTTAATGAGATTGCACCAATACCTACTACATCACTAACAATTATCACGCCATTACAAACTTACAGAAGCTTCCTCGGGAGTTTCAATCCTGCGTGTCTTCGCAGGGACCACCTCCTCCTCATCATCTTCAATATCTGTGTCATCATCATCATCAGTCTGATAGGACAGTATTGTCATGTAAACAATTAAGGAATTAGCATGTAAACAATTAATAAATTATCATATACAGTCAAACCTGGTTTAAGAAACCGTTCAGTGGAAAGACCAAAAGTGATACCTTAATACAGGTGGTCTCTTATTACAAGTTTTAACTCTGTTTGACTTTTAATAGTTAAATATTTACATGTACTTTGTATATACTGTACATGAGTGCAAACGTTGTATTTGTGAAGTCTGATAATTAATTGTATTAACATCAATGAGAAATAAATATTAAAGCTATATATGATGAAGTAAACTCTGTATGAAGTCATTAATTAATCAAATTCATCAATGTAACTTACATCTGTTTCGAATCCGAACTCTATAATTACAATATAAACACCTTAACCATCACCATATGTTATTGTTGTCGAAGCATCTTATCATGAGTTACCAACTCTGAATTCATTTGACGCATTTTCAATTACGGGTAATTTAAGTACCCGTGAATAACTCTATTATTTTATGACCTCATCACATGGCTAGAGTTTGGAAGAATGATTTTGTACTAAAATTGGGTGGTTTAGTTTCTTTAATTCTCTTATTTGGATGATCTTTCTCACTTCATTGATGAGTTTAAATCAAGATGAAACTAGTACAACAAGCAACAAGTTTCTGCCTCGCCTTCTCTTCGTCAGCCGTTCAAAATTGTCTCTTTCTCACTTCACTTATCGTTAATCTTTTTTATTATGTTCTTATTACTGGATGATCTTTCCCGTTTCTAATATTTGATGATCCATATAGCTATACTCTCCTAGTGCACTTACTGTTAAGGTTCTTATTTGATGATTTTCACTAATTACACTTATTGTTAATTCTCTTATTGGATGACTTTCACTAACTACACTTACTGTTAATTCCATGAAGTTTTCCTAGCCACACTTACTGTTAATTCCCTTATTTGATGTTTTTTCCTAGCTACACTTACTGTTAACTCTTACTGGACTTTCACTAACTACACTTACCGTTAATTCTCTTATTGGATGATATTTCCTAGCCACACTTACTGTTAATTTCCAGATTTTTTCCTAGCCACACTTACTGTTAATTCCCTTATTTGATATTTCCTAAGTACACTTACCGGTAATCCTCTTATTGGATGATATTTCCTAGCTACACTTACTGTTAATTCCCTTATTTGATGTTTTTTCCTAGCTACTTACTGTTAACTCTTATTGGATGACTTTTCCTAGCTACACTTACTGTTAATTCCCTGATTTTTTCCTAGCCACACTTACTGTTAATTCCCTTAGTTGATATTTCCTAGCTACACTTACCAGTAATCCTCTTATTGGATGATATTTCCTAGCTACACTTACCAGTAATCCTCTTATTGGATGATATTTCCTAGCTACACTTACCAGTAATCCTCTTATTGGATGATATTTCCTAGCTACACTTACCAGTAATCCTCTTATTGGATGATATTTCCTAGCTACACTTACCAGTAATCCTCTTATTGGATGATATTTCCTAGCTACACTTACCAGTAATCCTCTTATTGGATGATATTTCCTAGCTACACTTACCAGTAATCCTCTTATTGGATGATATTTCCTAGCTACACTTACCAGTAATCCTCTTATTGGATGATATTTCCTAGATACACTTACTGTTAATTCCCTAACTTGATGCTCCTCCTTAAATGAGACTCTGTTTCTCTGTAGAGGTGACGAGTCATCCTCGTCATCAGAATATGGATCTTCAATTGACGTATGTGATGCACCAGATAGTGTCATCTTCACGGGAATCTTGGAGGGTGTACCAGATACACCAGCTGCCAGTTTGGGTGAAACTCCAGGAGAAGTATGTAAATTGTCCGGAGTCGGTGTACGACTGTACATAGGTCTCACACTTCCAGCTATGTCACCTTTGAATGCAAATGTTTTCAAATTATTGAAAATTGGCACAGAGTCAAATATGTTGCAAAACTTGATAAATTATTATAAACCAAATTTTATTTATTATGAAAATTTCTATAAGAAATACACAATTTTGTTCGAGAGTTACTGTTAATGAGAGCAAGAAATGAATTTTATATTCATCCTAGACAATGTTAAAGACAGGATTCTGCATGCGTCATCAATTTAAATCACTGAAATAAAACCATGCTACTTGGACACTGTAATAACTCACCTCTGTTTGAATCTCACACTGGACATGATTGTTAAGGTTTCAGTTTACACTGATATAATAATTAGCATCATCATCGCAGACAATGTCGGCATTTACTGACATTACAGACTGGTTACTTGATTACAGGATATTTAAAAGACTGACATTTCATTAAGTTTAGGAACCAGTGCATGGTTCTGCAAACACCCATCTTCGAATTCAACACTTTCATCTGAGCCATCGAAAAATTATTTTTTTCTAACAATATTTTATATGTAATTTATATAAAACAAATAGGGTTTAATGTAAAAGTACCTTCTGCTCGCCCATGTTGATGGGATAATATTGGATACTACAGAATGGACAAGAGCTAGAACAAGGTAAAAACTACTTCCCACATCATTATTCTCCAGTCACACTACAGAGTGATTGCCATTTCCCACCAGAAAATACTGACTTACCACTGTTAGAGTGTTAGGGTAACTAAACATCTGCAGTGGTAGATAGCACACAATGTACCATACATATCTACAGTGACAGAAAGATGTGTACCACCACATGCATCAAGGCTACACATCTACAGTGAAAAACGTATCACACACATCTACAGTGACAGATAGAGCACATTGTACCATCCACATCTACAGTGACAGAGCACATTGTACCATACACATCTACAGAGACAGAGCACATTGTACCATACACATCTTCAGAGACAGATAGAGCACATTGTACCACACATGTCTACAGAGACAGATAGAGCACATTGTACCACACACATCTACAGAGACAGATAGAGCACATTGTACCACACACGTCTACAGAGACAGATAGAGCATAGTGTACCATACACATCTGCAGTGACAGATAGAGTACATTGTACCACACACATCTACAGAGACAGATAGAGTACATTGTACCATACACATCTTCAGAGACAGATAGAGCACATTGTACCACACATGTCTACAGAGACAGATAGAGCACATTGTACCACACACATCTACAGAGACAGATAGAGCACATTGTACCACACACGTCTACAGAGACAGATAGAGCATAGTGTACCATACACATCTGCAGTGACAGATAGAGTACATTGTACCACACACATCTACAGTGACAGATAGAGTACATTGTACCACACACATCTACAGAGACAGATAGAGTACATTGTACCACACACATCTACAGAGACAGATAGAGTACATTGTACCACACACATCTACAGAGACAGATAGAGTACATTGTACCACACACGTCTACAGAGACAGATAGAGTACATTGTACCACACACATCTACAGAGACAGATAGAGTACATTGTACCACACACATCTACAGAGACAGATAGAGTACATTGTACCACACACATCTACAGAGACAGATAGAGTACATTGTACCACACACATCTACAGAGACAGATAGAGTACATTGTACCACACACATCTACGGTGACAAACAAAGCTACTTGTAATGAATGAATGATGAACATTGAGTAAATACCACATCAAATAAATAATTAGTTCACCCATCTCAGGTATTAAGTAATTTATACACATTAATAGAAAATTGTACAAAGTCATCATTTAGTGAGTTTTTTCTGAATAATTTTTCCATTTAAGAGTAAATGCAGACCATGGTACAGGTACATTTTATTCACATGCAATGCAGTAATATCGGGAAAAATGGGTAAACAATTTTCCATTATCACCAAAATAAAAGTGGCACAGAGCAATGCTTGTCCCCAGGGATGTGACTTCAAGAGAGTTAAGTAATATATAGAGTCTGGTCTCAGTGAGTTGGCTTATTTAAACAACCAACGAGCTGAGACAGACTCTATCTTTTTTTGTAGCATGGTGTACTTAGTAACACTGTGACGTCTTAGTGACCATACTCTAAATTCCAATATCCGGTAGTTGTAGTACGGCATAGCCACGCCCCTTTAGTTACCCTAAATTAAACGATTTAATGCTCTGCATTCATCAAAGGAAATGTCACCAACCATGCTACAAATATAGTTATTTATTCTCTGAAACTGGGTTTGTGTCCAAAATGGCTTACGATTTCCACCTTAGAAAATAATTGAATTGAATTGGGGTTTTAAGGCGCACCAACATATGAAATGGTTATATGGTGCCTAAAAGGCACGAACATGCCAGGCTCATCTTCCATGTACATCGAGATAAAATATGGAAAATGGGCCTAGAACCTTCTCACCCTGAACTGCAGAGTTGCTGCAAATTCTATCGTAGAAACTCCATTTACGCTGGAGCCACGTTATTGTTTTTCTGCCACTGCTCTTTTGATGCGAGCGAGATAGCACCTGAAACAATGCAGGGATCATGATGAAGACCTTTGATGAACATGAACAAAAAATGATAAAATGAACATGAATTTGGGGGGATTCTACCCCTCTGCCTATCCCTCCAAAGGGATCTGCAGTGGCCCTATTCTTTGCCTCTTGACCAAACGGGGCCCCCCGAGAACGACACGGGGCACCTTAGAAAATAAACAGTTTAACTAAAAATAAAATAATATGCATATATATAATTATATATACAATAAAAAGATTAACATTCATTTAACAGTTGGCTTGAATATATAAATATTGCATCCCAGTGAGGGTGACAGTGGATATTGTTATCCTGAGGAAAATAATGTCAACCGAGGCGAAGACGAGGTTGACATTATTTTTCTGAAGGTTGTCAATATCCACTGTCACCCTCACCGGGATGCAATATTTATTTTATTATACCGAACAAATTATTTGATTAAAATTTAAATATATGAGGGGAAAAAATCCCATTATGTTTTTGTTTTTTTTTAAATTTATATTTGTATACCAGTTTTGATTTAAAGTAACAAATCTGCTCGCCACATTTTTTTATTGTCATTTGGTAAACCAAATGACATAACTTCAACTGTATTTTAATAAGCGTCCACCGATTTCCAATTGCCAAAGCGTGTCGTTACTGGAAAAACCCACAACCTATTTTTATACTTCCCGTGACGGGAAGTATAAAAATAGGTTTTGGGTTTTTCCAATAACGATCACAATCGTGTAACAGTATACAGTTATCACATGTGTGTTTGGGGAACAGTCAAAACTGTTTTCCCGAGGTGGAGGGGATGGCAGTGTGAACTGTTTCCCGAGGCCGATAGGCCAAGGGAAACAGTTCACACTGACATCCCCCGACACCAAGGGAAAACAGTTTTGACTGTTCCCCAAACACACATGTGATAACTGTTTTATTACCTGATTAATGTTACTGTACGAAACAGTGAAAATGAAAATTTGTTTTATAATGAGAACCTATGGTGAAAAAAGCAACATGACGTCACGCAAACGAAATTCCAGCACGTGAGGGAAACAGTCGAAACTAAAGCCCGGTAACAGTTCGTTTTCACCGGGAACAGTCTTTTCCTTAGTGTATTAGCAAGAAATGAAGTTACAGCATTTATATAGGAGATCAGGTAATAATAAAAATTGTTTACCGGTGAACAGTAAAAATTGCTTCACGCTAAGGGTATGAGTAATTTATACAGGAGTGTAAACGTGAGGTATAATAACATAAAATAATTGATTCTTGATAGAACACATGAAAGATCCAACTTTGACAAGTCCCTTTTGAATTTATTACACTGACACTATGAAAAAAAAGTGCATTCCCCTAAGGAGAAATATAGTGCCACCAAAAGTCTAAAGTTCCTAAGAACCACAAAATCAGGATCAATATTTGATGAAAAACACATTGAATATCCATGACACCAAGCTATAAGGTCATCAAGGGGTCAATAATTTGGCAATTTTGGAGTGCTAAGAATTGTTTTAGTTATTTTATAAAGGTTTATTCTTCAGGTTAAGAGTCTGAAGAAGAAATAACTAGGAAAACAGCTGCTGAAGAAACTAACCCGCCAAATAACGGCAATAACGGCAAAATTACACTACAATACAGTTTATCAAAACTCTATCCAGGTGTTCAGGTCTTATAATAATGTATATGTGTCTATTAAAGGTAAAGGTTTATTCATGGGGTTTTAAAATTATCACGACTGAATATGCATAAAAGGAATTATGAGTTGGCAACTCTTAATTCGACGCTCCAGTTTTGGGGTTCGGCCAGCCATTCAGGTCATATAATAATGTATATGTGTCAATTAAAAGTAAAGGTTTATTCATGGGGTTTTAACGACACTCCAGTTTTGGGGTTCGGCCTGGCTGGTTAAAACAGTTTGTATTGTGTCTATAAAGTTTGTATTCTCAAAATATGTAAGTTAAACTTATATACCTCGTCGTCAGTAGGTTTAGGACTGTGTATGTGTTTTGTAAAATTGGCTGTTGTTGGCGGGATAGCTTCTTTAATTCTACCAAATGAGGGGTGCACATACGGTAACAATGACAGTCCTTTGTTATTTTATCTTCATACATCAAAAATATTTCTTTCTTTACAAATTTTGTATAATGATCACAAAGAACATACAAACTCCTTAAACTGTCAAATTATAACAGGTATGTATGAATGGTGGGCGACCAAAACTGCCAGTTATATTGTCCCAAAGATGCAGATGCAGCAGAAGACAAGAGTAGAGAGACAGAAAATGCCTAACTGTATCACCTGTGCTTACGAGCACCTTTCGGAACCTTATTGGTGGTCGGCTAGCATTGGCTACGAAAGAAAGTTAGCAAAATGGCTGAATGTTATGCATGAGTAGTGACACAAACAATAATCATAGTTTTAATAATTTATCACATTCAACATATATTAATTATTTTGTTAAGTTTATGAAGGATTTAACAAAAGTTAAAGGAAAGCGTATTGCCAATCATACTGAGAAAAGATACAATTAAAGCATAATAATACTTAGTCGTGTTCTTTTATAATTAAAAAAAAATACATCGGAAGCCCAAGTTGTGTGAGATACATAATTGTATTAATTTTAATCAAATTAGCTCAATCCATTCCAAAGTTACAGAGAGGATATAAATTGTCTTAAAATGTATATAGTATGAACCCAAATTACGACCTTGACCTTGAGATTCAGATCTGATTTTAGTATGTGACACACTATATTTCTGAGACACAAGTTTCAAAGTCAAAGGACAGACAAGATCTTGTCAACATACAGCCTGTAATTATATGAATATACAATGACCTTTAAGGCAAAATGTATGACCTTCACCTTTGAGGAATAAACCCAGCTGAAGCACATTCTTGTTGAGATCAGTAATTGTATAAATTCAATCAAATTATCTCAATCTATTTCAAAGACATGAACAGTGCCGATAGATGCATAAACAATTACCTTTTGCAATCCAAATTATGACCTTGACCTTTAAAGGTACTGACCACATTTTAGTATGCATTACATCCTTTTGTTGATACATGCTCGTTAATAAAGTTAGATTAAACTGAAACACTGTCTTTAAATGCATAAAGCATGACCTTTGACGCAACTTAATGACCTTCCTTGACCTTTAATGTGTTGCTGAGATACATAAATTGTATCAGGTTTCAGATCCCATCTACAGAAAGACTGAAAGGTAGATCCTGCCGCCTGCTATATCCCCTACACTTTTTGGAGATATAAAAACATTTATGAAATGAACTAGCAGCAAAAGAGGGATGCCATGGTCACAACTCACAAACACTAAATTTCACTTCAAGCAATAAAACAATATTAAATAATGTCTCTTGCTATTGAAAACAAAGTCAAATTCACTGACATACATTTTAAGCATAATGCTTTGTAAAAATTAATTAGCCACAATTCTGTCAAAATGTTAGCTGAGAAAAAACACTGGTATATATTAAATACCCAAATCCCTTGTATATTTAAAAGCTATGTAAAAATATCTAAATATAAGTTACCTGGGTATTTCAAAATTCCTAAAATACATCAATCAAGCAATTCTGTAGTACAAGACAAGTTAGTACAGTCAAGGGAGTTGTATATTAAAAGATTTCATTAAGACTAAGAATTTTTCGTGGGAAAATGGTGAAGATTGGGAATTCAACACAAGGTATAAGTGTTTTTATTGGTACCGAGGCTCTGCTAAGGTTCCGATTAAAACAGTTATACCAAGAGCTGGATATTCCCTATCTGAACTGGATACCCATGATTGATTCTTTTTCTTGCATACCATTGTCATTTTGAGCATAAATCTTTTGTAGGTTTCTTAAATTTTACACATGCAACTGTTGATATTATCGACATCATTGTTGATGCACAGGACTTTAATTTATCTGCCGTCATGTGTAAGCTCAGATTTTGCAGCACCCGTGTTAAATGCGGATCTCTGTATCTGGTATGCAAGAATAAACTGATCCATAAGAACATACTATGCTCAGGATTGTGAATATTAAGCAGTGTACACAAGAAACAAGAAATCTTAAGTCATGCATTTTTTCTATCATGCACAAGCAACTAGCATGCGAGAAGGGTAAGCAGTGACATGCAGCAGAAATATATCTCAGCTGGCATCAACAGCCATATATGTCATTGAAGACACAATCCAGAAGAACTAAAGGTTCTTGAAACACATCACTTTTCTTCACTGCCTTACTAAACCCTATAACTTTTGGGAACAAAATAATAAGGGCGAAAAAGTTACATTTTATTGAATTAAGGACCGATGTATTTTATTTTGATTTATTTTGATAATTCCGAGTGAGTGTTAACGATGTAAGAAATCATTCATTATAAGTGGTCAGATCAACATCACAAACACATGAACATTGTTTAAGCATGATTATTGAACCACATCCATGACAAAAGAGCTACTCAGAATCAGGACTAGTCAAGATGCGAGACAAGACACAGTGATCCCTATGACAGTCAGTCAAGCAAGGCTACAGTCATGGTCATTTTCATTTCAACATGGCAGATAGATAGTCAAGCACACAAGCACACAAGACAGGGCTATAGCTAACCTGAGTTGGACCTTGGTCCCGGAGACCCACCATTGACCCCATCCTCTTCATCGTCACTGTCCAGTACTACATTCTTGGTCAGGCTTACTTTCACTTGACCACTCTGAAATGAAAAAGCAATGTTTATTAATACTTAAAAAGAGCATCCCATTTATCATGTAAAAAGAGTTGACCTCTTGGAGATCACCTGTTTTGAGGAACCATATAATTCTTATAGAAAAGTTGCTATTTTTAGACAATTTCAACTACATGACCAAGTCTAATGATCGTAGGACGGAATATTGAATTTAAAAGTGATAAAAACACTTATTGGGGATTCATTTAAGAGAGACACAGTGAGATAAGATGATTTGGTGCGAATACATTTTGTGGAATTACAGGATATGAATACAGTTTGTAACAAAATGGCTGCATTTGTTCATCAAATATTTTTGACTATTCCAAAGAAACAAACTTTACACTTATTTATTTACATTAGTTACAAAACAAGTTAGGAAGCGTCCACACATCAATAGTGTGTGTCTGGAGATGGAGTACCTGGGGAAAATCCGGTCCTCAGTTTTCCTAAATTGTTAGGTATCATCAACTTATAGAAAGCAACATAAACAGTGTTACAAAAAAAGTTAATTAACAGGCTCGAGAGCCATTTCACTACAAAACCGTGCTTAAAAAGGATGCCATTTTGTAAAACGTTCTCCAGGTTCTTCAGACTTGACTAGTATTGTTGCGGTAATACAAGAATGTTTCCTAGGAACTGAAAGGTTTCTTGTAACAGGACAAACCTTACCTGCTGCAAACTACACCCAGTTGGGTATTAAGTATGGGTTTAACATCATTTTTAACACCCAGTTGGTGGGGAATCGAAATCAGACTTCGTCAATATCAACGACACCAAGTGTTACATGTAAACATAAATTTACAAAACTAAACAACAAATAATTAACTTCCTCTCACCTTTTTCTCCCATTTCCATCTTGGTATGAGAGATTTCTTTGACATTTTTATTTCAATTTGCATTTACATTAAGTCATACATCAATTATATCAATTTATATTCAGCACATTTCCAACACCATCACCATATATTCAGCACATAGCCTAATTATAGCCACACTATTACAATATCAATAAAATTCCTTCTTGCAATATGATACCTCTCTAATAATGTCCAATATTATGAATGTCTTTTCTTCATGCTCAGGCTTATATTTTTGCTATTGGTAAACAATCCATAAAATATTGCCAAATAGATCATATGTCCAGCTTGATCAATATTTATTTTTAAGACAATAATATCCACACCAGCACTTTTCAAAACTTTTTAACTTCTTTAACTGATAAAACCAAACTATGCAATTTTGACATTTTTCAGGATTTATTTTTTTAGAAATTGACCTCAAACCACACAAATATTGACACAATTATGCGAAAATGTGTCATAAACATTAAATAATGCATCAGTATTTGATGTCATTCATAATGGATTATCCCCTTTATTAAATAATAGCAACACTTAATCCCTTAACTTTCACCCCACTACAATGGAAATATAATCTGCTAATGATATATTTATTGTCATTTTTATTGTTATTATCTTATAAATACTCCAGTTTGATATAGTATAGCAGTTGAACACTTTCCAAAATGTGTGTCTCCTTGATCTAGCCTACTAAATTATAGCAAGTGGACTCAGTAGCTGTGGACATATTAATAAACAGATAGGAAACTTCCCATCTTAACCAATGAAGTAACCAAAATATCATGTGGCACCTTAACTTTTCCTTCTATCTTCTCTGTCAATTATTCACTGATTTTGATGAGAATACATTCAAAAGATTCATAGTAAATAGCAGAATGGGATTATAAATAATTTATGTTTATTTTCAAAATAAGTAATTGTACTAAAAGCTGTTTAAAATTAAAAGTGTCATCATTTTTCGCTTTTCACTTAAAAATCAAGGTTTTGACATAGTCAAAGTTTCCATCGAACTCATTTTTTGCTCTAAATGTGAGAGAAAGAAAAATACTATCATTGGAAAGAAAATTAAATTTGTGATGGTATTTGGTATGTATGAAACTTGTATCTATAAAACTCTTCATGATATGTATGTTTAAAGTTGGGAAATATTTTGTGAAATTTTCGCACTGTGCCACGTGAAATTTAGATAATTTTCTTAGTGTCCAATCTATTTGTTATTAGGTCTGTGCGGTGGATAAGAGGCATGAGAGCTTACAGACCGCTTCCCTGCGTGAGTTTACACCCTGATAGAGGCATGTCTAATGGGAAACTTCTTCCTTCATCTCAACTCCCTCTGAGGTTGTTCCCCAGTATAACCTGTATGATGTGTTAACGGGATGAAACACCCCATTTCATTATTATCTCCTTCATCATGTTAACAAATTCACATTTTAATATCCTTTTTATTTCACTGATTTACATATTCTATTTAACTTAAAAAATATCTATAAGTAAAAAATAAGTAGGAATTTTTCATAAATCCAGTTAAAATTGCATTTTTCAAATCCGATTTCTGTTCATTCACTGACATCCCATACATTCATCTCCATTATACAGTAATGTTTGTTCAAATATAAAAGTGGAGTCCATATAACTGTTAAATACCCCTTTGTGAAATGTGCAAACAGGTCTGAACATCCAAACATCTTTAGGAATACACCACAATATCCACTGTGTATACAGTATAAAAGAAAGCTCGTTGACCCACCCATCAACTTAGCCACTATTGGTTTTAAATTTATAAATCAATATTTGCCGAAAAAAAAGTTCATTTAATGCATTTTTAATTCAGAAAATTGATTTGCAAGAATGGTGGACATATATGAATAGTATGCAGTTTAATATATATTGATGTGTGAGACATTCTTGCCTATTTAACATATATACCTGATCTAGAAAATGTATCCATGGGACACACATACCCTGCTTTAGCACTATCAGTCACATTTCAGTAAAGTAGGTATTAGTATGTCAAGGTTACTCTCATTGATGTTCTTTTAGTAGAAACTTGTCGCTTATGTTGGTACAAGTGTGAAGTTTGAAAGCTGTATGGCTGTCATGTTTAAAAATCTAATTAAGAGAGTATGTAAAATATATCAACGTCATTCAACTTCTGGTTTGAACATGCTCTGTCATGTAAATGCAAATGTGTATGATTTGTAAGTGTTTTAAAGTTTGAAAGATGTATGGCAGTTTGGTATCTCGGTAATTGACTACATTAACAAGGGTCCAGTTTGCCAAGGTCCACTGCCAAACAGTAATGGTGGGAAGGTTATCAGTTGTTGGTGGGGTTTTGTAACAGTAAAACATCATTGCATTAAATTATGAACTTACATGTGTGACAGATTAATATCATTACCCCTTGTGGCACATGATGCTCATAAGTTTCTACTTTCAAGTAAAAAGTTGGTTTCACAACAGTGCCTTTGACATGAAATATTTTAATATTTTAATTCCATTCTATACTTTACATCTGTGCCTTGAGACATCATACAGTATTTCCAGTATTTACTTCTATGATTGACTTCCAAGGCATAACTTAGTGTATCAGTTACAGATAAAGTGGACATTCATTTATTTACAAAGTCCTGACACAAATGTTTGAAAACCTTCAAAAAGGCATCATGTGTTGTGTGGTAGCCATTTTGGACTTTGACATGTGGATTTTAAAAATTAAACTTAGGTGTGGTTTTGCATGTCTAATGATTCAGACCCAGTTTGAAAAAATGTTTAAAATTGTGATCACAAACGTCCTGAAAACTTTATTTTGCATGTTGGCCATTCTGACAAGGGGATTTTGGATCTCAAAATCGAACTTTGGCGAGGTTTTACCTGTCTAAGAAGCATACCAAGAAGCATTCATAGAATACAGTCACTCCAACAAGTATTACAAAGTAAAGGTGATACAAAACAACCAAGTTTGAAAAGAATACGTTAAAGTACTTAAGGAATGGAAATTAATGGCCTGTTAACGTGATCCCAGAACTTATAGAATGAACACTAGAAGACTGGTAGCTGAATACCAGTACTTATAGAATGGAAACTAGTAGCCTTGTAACAGAATATCAGTACTTATAGAATGGAAACAAGTAGCCTTGTAACAGAATATCAGTACTTATAGAATGGAAACTAGTAGCCTTGTAACATAATACCAGTACTAATAGAATGGAAACTAGTAGCCTTGTAACAGAATATCAGTATTTATAGAATGGAAACTAGTAGCCTTGTAACAAAATATCAGTATTTATAGAATGGAAACTAGTAGCCTTGTAACAGAATATCAGTACTTATAGAATGGAAACTAGTACCTTGGTAACAGAGTATCAGTCCTTATAGAATGGAAACTAGTAGCTTGGTAACAGACTATCAGTTCTTATAAAGCACTTAAGGAATGGAAATTAATGGCCTGTTAACGTGATCCCAGAACTTATAGAATGAACACTAGAAGACTGGTAGCTGAATACCATTACTAATAAAATGGATACTAGTAGCCTTGTAACAGAATATCAGTACTTATAGAATGGAAATTAGTAGCCTTGTAACAGAATATCAGTACTTATAGAATGGAAATTAGTAGCCTTGTAACAGAATATCAGTACTTATAGAATGGAAACTAGTAGCCTTGTAACATAATACCAGTACTAATAGAATGGAAACTAGTAGCCTTGTAACAGAATATCAGTATTTATAGAATGGAAACTAGTAGCCTTGTAACAAAATATCAGTATTTATAGAATGGAAACTAGTAGCCTTGTAACAGAATATCAGTACTTATAGAATGGAAACTAGTACCTTGGTAACAGAGTATCAGTCCTTATAGAATGGAAACTAGTAGCTTGGTAACAGACTATCAGTTCTTATAAAGCACTTAAGGAATGGAAATTAATGGCCTGTTAACGTGATCCCAGAACTTATAGAATGAACACTAGAAGACTGAAAGCTGAATATCAGTACTAATAGAATGGAAACTAGTAGCCTTGTAACAGAATATCAGTACTTATAGAATGGAAACTAGTAGCCTTGGTAACAGAATATCAGTATTTATAGAATGGAAACTAGTAGCCTTGTAACAGGATATCAGTACTTATAGAATGGAAACTAGTAGCCTTGGTAACAGAATATCAGTATTTATAGAATGGAAACTAGTAGCCTTGTAACAGAATATCAGTATTTATAGAATGGAAACTAGTACCTTGGTAACAGAATATCAGTATTTATAGAATGGAAACTAGTAGCCTTGTAACAGAATACCAGTACTAATAGAATGGAAACTAGTAGCCTTGTAACAGAATATCAGTACTTATAGAATGGAAACTAGTAGCCTTGTAACAGAATACCAGTACTAATAGAATGGAAACTAGTAGCCTTGTAACAGAATATCAGTATTTATAGAATGGAAACTAGTAGCCTTGTAACAGAATATCAGTACTTATAGAATGGAAACAAGTAGCCTTGTAACAGAATACCAGTACTAATAGAATGGAAACTAGTATCCTTGTAACAGAATATCAGTATTTATAGAATGGAAACTAGTAGCCTTGTAACAGAATATCAGTACTTATAGAATGGAAACAAGTAGCCTTGTAACAGAATACCAGTACTAATAGAATGGAAACTAGTATCCTTGTAACAGAATATCAGTATTTATAGAATGGAAACTAGTACCTTGGTAACAGAGTATCATTACTTATAGAATGGAAACTAGTAGACTTGTAACAGAATACCAGTACTAATAGAATAGAAACTAGTAGCCTGGTAACAGAATATCAATATTTATAGAATGGAAATTAATACCTTGGTAACATAATATCAGCACTTATAGAATGGAAACTAGTACCTTGGTAACAGAGTATCAGTCCTTATAGAATGGAAACTAGTAGCTTGGTAAAAGAATATCAGTTCTTATAAAGTACTTAAGGAATGGAAATTAATGGCCTGTTAACGTGATCCCAGAACTTATAGAATGAACACTAGAAGACTGGTAGCTGAATACCAGTACTAATAGAATGGAAACTAGTAGCCTTGTAACAGAATACCAGTACTAATAGAATGGAAACTAGTAGCCGTGTAACAGAATATCAGTACTTATAGAATGGAAACTAGTAGCCTTGTAACAGAATACCAGTACTAATAGAATGGAAACTAGTAGCCTTGTAACAGAATATCAGTATTTATAGAATGGAAACTAGTAGCCTTGTAACAGAATATCAGTACTTATAGGATGGAAACTAGTAGCCTTGTAACAGAATACCAGCTAGTACTAATATAATGGAAACTAGAAGCAATGTAACAGAATATCAGTACTTATAGAATGAAAACTAGTACCTTGGTAACAGAGTATCAGTACTTATAGAATGGAAACTATCAGCCTGGTAACAGAATTTCAGTATATATAGAATGGAAATTAATACCTTGGTAACATAATATCAGTACTTCTAGAATGGAAACTATCAGCCTGGTAACAGAATATCAGCACTTATAGAATGGAAAATAATACCTTGGTAACAGAGTATCATTCCTTATAGAATGGAAACTATCAGCCTGGTAACAGAATATCAGCACTTATAGAATGGAAACTAATACCTTGGTAACAGAGTATCAGTACTTATAGAATGGAAACTATCAGCCTGGTAACAGAATATCAGCACTTATAGAATGGAAACTAGTACCTTGGTAACAGAGTATAATTCCTTATAGAATGGAAACTAGTAGCTTGGTAACATAACACAGTACTTCTAGAATGGAAACTAGTAGCAGAATATCAGTACTTCTAGAATGGAAACTAGTACCATGTTAACAGAATATCAGTACTTTTAGAATGGAAAATAGTAGCTTGGTAACAGAACATCAGTAATTATATAATGGAAACCAGTAGCCAGGTAACAATTACCAGTACTTCAAGAATGGACACCAGTAGCCTGGTAACAGAATACCAGTGCTATCGAATGGAACTTGGTAACAGAATAACAGTACTTATAGGATGGAAACTAGTAGCTTGGTAACAGAACATCAGTACTTCTATAATGGAAACTAAAAACTAGGTAACAGAATATCAGTACTTCTAGAATGGAAACCAGTAGCCTGGTAACAGAATACGAGTACTTCAAGAATGGACACCAGTAGCCTGGTAACAGAATACTAGTGCTTATCAAATGGAAATTAGTAGCCTGGTAACAGAATATCAGTGCTTATCGAATGGAAACTAGAAACTTGGTAACAAAATATCAGTACTTATAGAATGGAAACCGGTAGCTTGGCAACAGAATATCAGTACTTATAGAATGGAAACTAGTACCTTCGTAACAGAATATCAGTACTTCTAGAATGGACACCAGTATCCTGGTAACAGAATACCAGTGCTTATCGAATGCAAACTAGTAGCTGGGTAACAGAATATCAATACTTATAGAATGGAAACATGTAGCCTGGATATCAGCACTTACAGCATTGATACTAGTAGTTGGTAACAGAATAC
Organism: Cyrtodaria siliqua; assembly: GCA_037043455.1. Taxonomy (NCBI): domain Eukaryota; kingdom Metazoa; phylum Mollusca; class Bivalvia; order Adapedonta; family Hiatellidae; genus Cyrtodaria; species Cyrtodaria siliqua. The sequence goes on along the minus strand of JAWPHD010004183.1, from coordinate 36,695 downwards.
CAGTACTTATAGAATGGAAACATGTAGCCTGGATATCAGCACTTATAGCACTGATACTAGTAGTTGGTAACAGAATACCAGTACTTATAGAATGGAAACATGTAGCCTTGATATCAGCACTTATAGCATTGATACTAGTAGTTGGTAACAGAATACCTGTACTTATAGAATGGAAACATGTAGCCTGGATATCAGCACTTATAGCTTTGACACTAGCAACTTGGTAACAGAATACCAGTACTTATAGAATTGGAAACTAAGGGCCTGGTAAGTATATTCCAGCACTTATAAAATGGAAACTGGTAGCCCGGTAACAGAATACCAGCACTTATAAAATAGAAACTAATTGACTGGTAATGTGATACCAGCACGTATAGAATGAAAACTAGCTTGGTAACAGAAAAAAGTACTTATAGAATGGTAACTAATTTCCAAATTATGTGATACCAGCATGAACAGAACAGAAACTAGTAGCTCGGTAACAAAAAACAGTACATATAAAATGCAAATTAATGACCTTGTAACATGATACAAGCACTTATAGAATGACAACTTGTAGCCTGGTAATGGGATACCAGTAATTATAGAATGGAAACTAGTACTTTGGTAAAAGAATATCAGTACTTCTAGAATGGAAACTTAGAAGCTTGGTAACAGAATACGAGTACTTTTAGAATGGAAACTAGAAGCTTGATAACAGAATATCAGTACTTTTAGAATAGAAACAAGAAGCCTGGTAACAATTAACAGTACTTCTAGAGTGGACACCAGTAGCATGGAACCAGAATATCAGTACTTATAGAATGGAAACCAGTACCTTGGTAACAGAATATCAGTACTTCTAGAATGCAAACTAGTACCTTGGTAACAGAATATCAGTACTTCTAGAATGAAAACTAGTAGCCTGGTAACAGTACTTATATAGGACAGAAACTGGTAGCTTGATAACAGAATATCAGTACTTATAGAATGGACACCAGTAGCCTGGTAACAGAATATCAGTACTTATAGAATGGAAACTAGTACCTTGGTAACACAATATCAGTACTTATAGAATGGAAACTAGTAGCCTGGTAACAGAATATCAGTACTTCTAGAATGGAAACCAGTAGCCAGGTAACAATTACCAGTACTACAAGAATGGACACCAGTAGCCTGGTAACAGAATACCAGTGCTATCGAATGGAAACTAGTAGCCTGGTAACAGAATATCAGTGCTTTTCGAATGGAAACTAGACGCTTGGTTACAGAATATCAGTACTTATAGAATGGAAACTGGTAGCTTGGTAACAGAATATCATTATTATAGAATGGAAACTAGTAGCCTGGTAACTGGATAACAGTACTTATAGAATGGAAATTGTATCCTGGATATCAGCACTTATAGCATTGAAACTAGTAGCTTTGTAACAGAATACCAGTTCTTATAAAATGGAAACTAATGGCCTGGTACATTCCAGCGCTTACAAAATGGAAACTGGTAGCCCGGTAACAGAATACCAGCACTTATAGAATAGAAACTAATTGACTGGTAATGTGATACCAGCATGTACAGAATGAAAACTAGCTTGGTAACAGAAAACCAGCACTTATAGAATGGAAACTAGTATATTGGTAACAGAATATCATTACTTCTAGAATGAAAACTAGTAGCCTGGTAACAGTACTTATATAGGACAGAAACTGGTAGCTTGATAACAGAATATCAGTACTTCTAGAATGGAAACCAGTAGCCAGGTAACAATTACCAGTACTTCAAGAATGGACACCAGTAGCCTGGTAACAGAATACCAGTGCTATCGAATGGAAACTAGTAGATGGTAACAGAATACCAGTACTTATAGAATGGAAACATGTAGCCTGGATATCAGCACTTATAGCATTGATACTAGTAGTTGGTAACAGAATACCAGTACTTATAGAATGGAAACCAGTAGCCTGGTAACAGAATACCAGTGCTTATCGAATGCAAACTAGTAACTTGGTAACAGAATACCAGTACTTATAGAATGGAAACATGTAGCCTGGATATCAGCACTTATAGCACTGATACTAGTAGTTGGTAACAGAATACCAGTACTTATAGAATGGAAACATGTAGCCTGGATATCAGCACTTATAGCATTGATACTAGTAGTTGGTAACAGAATACCAGTACTTATAGAATGGAAACATGTAGCCTGGATATCAGCACTTATAGCACTGATACTAGTAGTTGGTAACAGAATACCAGTACTTATAGAATGGAAACATGTAGCCTGGATATCAGCACTTATAGCATTGATACTAGTAGTTGGTAACAGAATACCAGTACTTATAGAATGGAAACATGTAGCCTGGATATCAGCACTTATAGCACTGATACTAGTAGTTGGTAACAGAATACCAGTACTTATAGAATGGAAACATGTAGCCTGGATATCAGCACTTATAGCATTGATACTAGTAGTTGGTAACAGAATACCAGTACTTATAGAATGGAAACATGTAGCCTGGATATCAGCACTTATAGCACTGATACTAGTAGTTGGTAACAGAATACCAGTACTTATAGAATGGAAACCAGTAGCCTGGTAACAGAATACCAGTGCTTATCGAATGGAAACTAGTAACTTGGTAACACAATATCAGTACTTATAGAATGGAAACTAGTACCTTGGTAACACAATATCAGTACTTATAGAATGGAAACTAGTAGCCTGGTAACAGAATATCAGTACTTCTAGAATGGAAACCAGTAGCCAGGTAACAATTACCAGTACTACAAGAATGGACACCAGTAGCCTGGTAACAGAATACCAGTGCTATCGAATGGAAACTAGTAGCCTGGTAACAGAATATCAGTGCTTTTCGAATGGAAACTAGACGCTTGGTTACAGAATATCAGTACTTATAGAATGGAAACTGGTAGCTTGGTAACAGAATATCATTATTATAGAATGGAAACTAGTAGCCTGGTAACTGGATAACAGTACTTATAGAATGGAAATTGTATCCTGGATATCAGCACTTATAGCATTGAAACTAGTAGCTTTGTAACAGAATACCAGTTCTTATAAAATGGAAACTAATGGCCTGGTACATTCCAGCGCTTACAGAATGGAAACTGGTAGCCCGGTAACAGAATACCAGCACTTATAGAATAGAAACTAATTGACTGGTAATGTGATACCAGCATGTACAGAATGAAAACTAGCTTGGTAACAGAAAACCAGCACTTATAGAATGGAAACTAGTATATTGGTAACAGAATATCATTACTTCTAGAATGAAAACTAGTAGCCTGGTAACAGTACTTATATAGGACAGAAACTGGTAGCTTGATAACAGAATATCAGTACTTCTAGAATGGAAACCAGTAGCCAGGTAACAATTACCAGTACTTCAAGAATGGACACCAGTAGCCTGGTAACAGAATACCAGTGCTATCGAATGGAAACTAGTAGATGATAACAGAATACCAGTACCTATAGAATGGAAACATGTAGCCTGGATATCAGCACTTATAGCATTGATACTAGTAGTTGGTAACAGAATACCAGTACTTATAGAATGGAAACATGTAGCCTGGATATCAGCACTTATAGCATTGATACTAGTAGTTGGTAACAGAATACCAGTACTTATAGAATGGAAACATGTAGCCTGGATATCAGCACTTATAGCACTGATACTAGTAGTTGGTAACAGAATACCAGTACTTATAGAATGGAAACCAGTAGCCTGGTAACAGAATACCAGTGCTTATCGAATGCAAACTAGTAACTTGGTAACAGAATACCAGTACTTATAGAATGGAAACATGTAGCCTGGATATCAGCACTTATAGCACTGATACTAGTAGTTGGTAACAGAATACCAGTACTTATAGAATGGAAACATGTAGCCTGGATATCAGCACTTATAGCATTGATACTAGCAGTTGGTAACAGAATACCAGTACTTATAGAATGGAAACATGTAGCCTGGATATCAGCACTTATAGCACTGATACTAGTAGTTGGTAACAGAATACCAGTACTTATAGAATGGAAACATGTAGCCTGGATATCAGCACTTATAGCTTTGACACTAGCAACTTGGTAACAGAATACCAGTACTTATAGACTGGAAACATGTAGCCTGGATATCAGCACTTATAGCACTGATACTAGTACAGTCTACTCTCAGTAACTCAAACTCGCTTATTTCGAATTTCCGCTTAAGTCGAATTTTTTTCGCGGTCCCAATTTTATTCCTTCTTTTTTTATGCAATTTGACTTCTTTTAAGTCGAATTTCGATAATTCGAATTATCGGATAATTCGAACTATTTTTCTGGTCCCAAACTCGAATATATACATCAATTTACTCTCGCTAATTCGAAGTTCAATTAAAGTGCAAAATATGCAAGTTTGATCAACCACAAGCCGGCGTCGAAGTTGATTGTGAAGCAAACAAAAGGTGATAATTGCCGAGATGATTTGACCTGTAACAAATAAATCATGGTGACATGTTTGTTAATTTATTTTCTTGTGTTGTCTCTGATTTTTAATGATATATTAAGGCTTGTTAACGAGGAAGTTTGTTTACGCTAATTGAAAACAATGGCCATCGCGTGGGTTAAAACAATTATAATAATTATACTAATTTGACATGGACGAAACGTATAACTAATTAATTAATGAGTGGCAGATATCAATGTTCTGTTTTTTTGCTATACAATTCGAATGCTTAATGTAAGAGAGTAGATAGTGAAAACACCGAAAGAACATAGAGTTATAGACCTGAATATTGTAAATTGTTTCGTTTTGATATGATTTCTTATAATCGATATACTGTTTGTGTAAATTTAAACGTCTATTTATAGAAATGCATTTGTGACAATTTTGAAAACATTGTTTCATTGTATGTATGCCTTTCTCTGTTTTTAATAAATTATGAAATTGAAATCATAAATATTTTGCTGATTTATTTCATTACCAAAACGTTTTCTTCTACTGCTTTAACATGAAATGACGAATATACAAACTGGCAAAACGAAAGTAGACTGCTACAGTGAGTGTGTCTCAAATTTGAGCGTAATAATAACAGTAAGTAATTAATGTAATTGCATCTTCCTATTGGATGTGACTTATAACTGTAAAGAAACATATTCATAAACATATATGAAGAAAGAAATCATTTATTTCATTAAAATCGGCAAATATCGGCAATATATACACGTATATGCATAGTGTAAAACAGATGGGTTGGGTAATAAAATAAACAAGTATGCCATAATCGTTTAATTCGAACTTCGGATAACTCGAACTTTTTTTCCGGTCCCTTGAAATTCGAGATACTGAGTGTGGACTGTAGTTGGTAACAGAATACCAGTACTTATAGAATGGAAACATGTAGCCTGGATATCAGCACTTATAGCATTGATACTAGTAGTTGGTAACAGAATACCAGTACTTATAGAATGGAAACATGTAGCCTGGATATCAGCACTTATAGCACTGATACTAGTAGTTGGTAACAGAATACCAGTACTTATAGAATGGAAACATGTAGCCTGGATATCAGCACTTATAGCACTGATACTAGTAGTTGGTAACAGAATACCAGTACTTATAGAATGGAAACATGTAGCCTGGATATCAGCACTTATAGCATTGATACTAGTAGTTGGTAACAGAATACCAGTACTTATAGAATGGAAACATGTAGCCTGGATATCAGCACTTATAGCACTGATACTAGTAGTTGGTAACAGAATACCAGTACTTATAGAATGGAAACATGTAGCCTGGATATCAGCACTTATAGCATTGATACTAGTAGTTGGTAACAGAATACCAGTACTTATAGAATGGAAACATGTAGCCTGGATATCAGCACTTATAGCACTGATACTAGTAGTTGGTAACAGAATACCAGTACTTATAGAATGGAAACATGTAGCCTGGATATCAGCACTTATAGCATTGATACTAGTAGTTGGTAACAGAATACCAGTACTTATAGAATGGAAACATGTAGCCTGGATATCAGCACTTATAGCACTGATACTAGTAGTTGGTAACAGAATACCAGTACTTATAGAATGGAAACATGTAGCCTGGATATCAGCACTTATAGCACTGATACTAGTAGTTGGTAACAGAATACCAGTACTTATAGAATGGAAACATGTAGCCTGGATATCAGCACTTATAGCACTGATACTAGTAGTTGGTAACAGAATACCAGTACTTATAGAATGGAAACATGTAGCCTGGATATCAGCACTTATAGCACTGATACTAGTAGTTGGTAACAGAATACCAGTACTTATAGAATGGAAACATGTAGCCTGGATATCAGCACTTATAGCACTGATACTAGTAGTTGGTAACAGAATACCAGTACTTATAGAATGGAAACATGTAGCCTGGATATCAGCACTAATAGCTTTGACACTAGCAACTTGGTAACAGAATACCAGTACTTATAGAATTGGAAACTAATGGCCTGGTGAGTATATTCCAGCACTTATAAAATGGAAACTGGTAGCCCGGTAACAGAATACCAGCACTTATAAAATAGAAACTAATTGACTGGTAATGTGATACCAGCACGTATAGAATGAAAACTAGCTTGGTAACAGAAAAAAGTACTTGTAGAATGGAAACTAATTTCCTGATTATGTGATACCAGCATGAACAGAACAGAAACTAGTAGCTTGGTAACAAAAAACAGTACATATAAAATGCAAATTAATGACCTTGTAACATGATACAAGCACTTATAGAATGACAACTTGTAGCCTGGTAATGGGATACCAGTAATTATAGAATGGAAAATAGTACTTTGGTAAAAGAATATCAGTACTTCTAGAATGGAAACTTAGAAGCTTGGTAACAGAATATGAGTACTTTTAGAATAGAAACAAGAAGCCTGGTAACAGAATGTTAGTACTTATAGAACGGAAACTAGAAGCTTGATAACAGAATATCAGTACTTTTAGAATAGAAACAAGAAGCCTGGTAACAATTAACACTACTTCTAGAATGGACACCAGTAGCATGGAACCAGAATATCAGTACTTATAGAATGGAAACTAGTACCTTGGTAACAGAATATCAGTACTTCTAGAATGCAAACTAGTACCTTGGTAACAGAATATCAGTACTTCTAGAATGAAACTAGTAGCCTGGTAACAGTACTTATATAGGACAGAAACTGGTAGCTTGATAACAGAATATCAGTACTTATAGAATGGACACCAGTAGCCTGGTAACAGAATATCAGTACTTCTAAAATGAAAACTTGTAGCCTGGTAACAGTACTTATATAGGACAGAAACTGGTAGCTTGATAACAGAATATCAGTACTTATAGAATGGACACTAGTAGCCTGGTAACAGAATATCAGTACTTATAGAATGGAAACTAGTACCTTGGTAACAGAATATCAGTACTTCTAGAATGGAAACTAGTAGCCAGGTAACAATTACCAGTACTTCAAGAATGGACACCAGTAGCCTGGTAACAGAATACCAGTGCTATCGAATGGAAACTGGTAGCCTGGTAACAGAATATCAGTACTTCTAGAATGGAAACCAGTAGCCAGGTAACAATTACCAGTACTTCAAGAATGGACACCAGTAGCCTGGTAACAGAATACCAGTGCTATCGAATGGAAACTAGTAGCCTGGTAACAGAATATCAGTGCTTTTCGAATGGAAACTAGAAGCTTGGTTACAGAATATCAGTACTTATAGAATGGAAACTGGTAGCTTGGTAACAGAGTATCATTATTATAGAATGGAAACTAGTAGCCTGGTAACTGGATAACAGTACTTATAGAATGGAAATTGTATCCTGGATATCAGCACTTATAGCATTGAAACTAGTAGCTTGGTAACAGAATACCAGTTCTTATAAAATGGAAACTAATGGCCTGGTATATTCTAGCACTTACAGAATGGAAACTGGTAGCCCGGTAACAGAATACCAGCACTTATAGAATAGAAACTAATTGACTGGTAATGTGATACCAGCATGTACAGAATGAAAACAAGCTTGGTAACAGAAAACCAGCACTTATAGAATGGAAACTAGTATATTGGTAACAGAATATCATTACTTCTAGAATGAAAACTAGTAGCCTGGTAACAGTACTTATATAGGACAGAAACTGGTAGCTTGATAACAGAATACCAGTGCTTATCGAATGCAAACTTGTAGCCTGGTAACTGGATATCAGTGCTTATAGAATGGAAACATGTAGCCTGGATATCAGCACTTATAGCATTGAAAACTAGTGGCCTGGTAACTGGATACCAATACTTATAGAATGGAAATTAAAAGCCTGGTAGCGGCAAACCAGCACTTATAGCATGAAAACTAGTGGCCTGGTAACGGGATACCAATACTTATAGAATGTAAATTAAAAGCCTGGTAGAGGCATAGCAGCACTTATAGCATGATAATTAATGGCCTGGTAACAGGCTACCAGTACTTATAGAATGGAAACTAAAAGCCTGGTAGAGGCATTACAGCACTTTTAGCATGTGAAGTAATGGCCTGGTAAGGGTAAGGGTATACCAATACTTATAGAATGGAAACTAAATGCCTAGTAGCAGCATAACAGAACTTATAGCAAGAAAACTATTGGTCTGGTAATGGGATACCAGTACTTATAAAATGGAAATTAAAAGACCAGTGGTGGCATACCAGCACTTTTAGCATAAAAATTAATGGCCTGGTAATGGGACACCATTACTTATAGAATGGAAACTAAAAGCCTGGTAGCGGCATATCAGCACTTATAGCAAGAAAACTAGTGGCCTGGTAACGGGATATCAGTACATAGAGACTGGAAATTAAAAGCCTGGTAGCGGCATAACGGCACTAGAAGCAAGAAAACTTATGGTCTGGTAAAGGGATACCAGTACTTATAGAGGGAAACTAAAAGCCTAGTAGCGGCATACCAGCACTTTTAGCATGAAAATTAATGGCCTGGTAACGGGATACCAGTACTATAATAGAATGGAAACTAAAAATCTGGTAGCGGCATACCAGCACTTATAGCAAGAAAACTAGTTGTCTGGTAACATGATACCAGCACCTATAGAATGAAAACTAAAAGCCTGGTAGGGGCATACCAGCACTTTTAGCATAAAAATTAATGGCCTGATAACGGGATACCAGCACTTAAAGAAAGAAAACTAAAAGCCTGGCAGGAAAACTAAAAGCCTGGCAGCGTATTACCAGCACTTTAAGCATAAAAATTAATGGCCTGGTAACGGGATACCAGTACTCAGAGATGGACTTAAGATAGGAAACTTAAAGCCTGGTAGTGGCATACCAGCACTTAAAGCATAAAAGCTATTGGTCTGGTAACGGGATACCCACACATATAGAATGGAAACTAAAAGCCCGGGAGTGGCATACAACACTTTTAGCATGGAAAGTAATGGCCTGGTAACAGGATACCAGGACTTATAGAATGGTAACTAAAAGCTCGGTAGAGGCATACCAGCACTTTTAGCATGGAAAGTAATGGCCTGGTAACGGGATACCAGTACATACTGAATGGAAACTAAAAGTCTGGTAGCGGCATACCAGCACTTATAGCATGAAAACTAGTATTCTCGTAAAAGAATAACAGCATTTATAGAACGGAAATTACAAGCCTGGTAGCGGCATACCAGCACTTTTAGGATGAAAATTAATGGCCTGGTAATGGGATACCAGTACTTACAGAATGAAAACTACAATCAAGGTAGCGGCATAACAGCACTTTTAGAATGGAAAGTGATGGCTTGGTAATGGGATACCAGTACTTACAGAATGAAAACTAAAAGCCAGGTAGCAGCATACCAGCACTTATAGCATGAAAAGTAATGGCTTGGTAACGGGATACCAGTACTTACAGAATGAAAACTACAATCAAGGTAGCGGCATAACAGCACTTTTAGAATGGAAAGTGATGGCTTGGTAACGGGATACCAGTACTTACAGAATGAAAACTAAAAGCCAGGTAGCGGCATACCAGCACTTTTAGCATGGAAAGTAATGGCCTGGTAACGGGATACCAGTACATACTGAATGGAAACTAAAAGTCTAGTTGCGGGATACCAGCACTTATAGCATGAAAACTGGTAGTCTGGTAATGGAATACCAGCACTTATAGAATGGAAACTAAAAGCCTGGTAGCGGCATACCAGCACTTATAGCATGAAAACTGGTAGTCTGGTAATGGAATACCAGCACTTATAGAATGGAAACTAAAAGCCTGGTAGCGGCATACCAGCACTTTTAGTATGGAAAGTAACAGCCTGGTAACGGGATACCAGTACATACTGAATGGAAACTAAAAGCCCAGGAGTGACATACCAGCACTTCTAGCATGAAAATTAATGGCCTGGTAACAGGACACCAGTACTTATAGAAAGGAAACTAAAAGCCCGGTAGCGGCATACCAGCACTTATAGCATGAAAACTAGTAGTCTGGTAACAGAATACCAGCACTTCTAGAATGGAAAATAAACGCCTTGCAGCCGCATACCATGAAAACTAGTAGTCTGGTAATGGCGTAACCAGCACTTTTAGAATGAAAATAAATGGCCTGGTAATGGGATATCAGTACTTATAGAATGAAAACTAGAAGCCAGGTAGAAGCATACCAGCGATTTTAGCATGGAAAGTAATGGCCTGCTAATGGGATACCAGTACGTATAGCATGAAAACTAAAACCCCGGTTATGGCAAACCAGCACTTATAGCATGAAAACTTGTAACTGGTAACAGAATATCAGCACTTATAGAATGGAAACTAAAAGCCTGGTAGCGGCATACCAGCACTCTTAGTATCAAAATGAATGGCCTGGTAACGGGATACCAGTATGTAAAGAATGAAAACTACAAGCCTGGTAGCGGCATACAAAGTACTTATAGCATGAAAATTAATGGCCTGGTAACTGGATATCAGTACTTATAGAATAAAAACTAAAAGCCTGGTAGCGGCATACCAGCACTTTTAGCATGGCAAGTAATGGCCTGGTAACGGGATGACAGTACAATTATATTGAATGGAAACTAAAAGCCTGGTAACGGCATACCAGCATTTAAAGCATGAAAACTAGTAGTCTGGTAACGGAATACCAGCACTTATAGAATGGAAACTAAAAGCCTGGTAGCAACATTCCAGCACTTTTAGCATGAAAATAAATGGCCTGGTAACAGGATACCAGAGACTAAAAGCCTGGTAGCGGCATACGAGCACTTATAGGACGTGGTAACGGGATACCCGTACTTATAGAATGAAAACTAAAAGCCTGGTAGCGGCATACCAGCACTTTTAGCATGGAAAGTAACGGCATGGTAACGGGATACCAGTACATATTGAATGAAAACTAAAAGCCTGGTAGCGGCATACCAGCACTTATAGCATGAAAACAGGTAGTCTGGTAACTGGATACCAGTACTTATAGAATGAAAACTAAAATCCTGGTAGCGGCATACCCGCACTTTTAGTATCAAAATTAATGTATTGGTAAATGGATATCAGTATGTATAGAATGAAAACTACAAGCCTGGTAGCGGCATACCAGCATTTATAGCATGAAAATTAATGGCCTGGTAACGGGATACCAGTACTTATAGAATGAAAACTAAAAGCCTGGTAGCGGCATACCAGCACTTTTAGCATGGCAAGTAATGGCCTGGTAACGGGATGACAGTACAATTATACTGAATGGAAACTAAAAGCCTGGTTACGGCATACCAGCATTTAAAGCATGAAAACTAGTAGTCTGGTAACGGAATACCAGCACTTATAGAATGGAAACTAAAAGCCTGGTAGCAACATACCAGCACTTTTAGCATGAAATTAATGGCTTGGTAACAGGATACCAGAGACTAAAAGCTGGTAGCAGCATACCAGCACTTTTAGCATGAAAATGAATAGCCTGGTAATGGGATACCAGTACATATAGAATGGAAACCAGCACATATAGCATGAAAACTAGTAGTCCAGTAATGGAATACCTAAGCACTTATGGAATGGAAACTAAAGGTACTGGAAGTTGTCTGGTAACAGAAAATCTGCACTTATAGAATGGAAACTAAAAGCCTGGTAGCGGCATACCAGCACTTTTAGCATCAAGATTAATGGATTGGTAATGGGATACCAGTATGTATAGAATGAAAACTACAAGCCTGGTAGCGGCATACCAGCACTTATAGCATGAAAATTAATGGCCTTGTAATGGGATACCAGTATTTATAGAATGAAAACTAAAAGCCTGGTAATGGCATACCAGTACTTATAGCATGAACATTAATGGCCTGGTAATGGGATATCAGTTCTTACAGAATGAAAACTAGAAGCCAGGTAGCGGCATACCAGCATTTTTAGCATGTAAAGTAATGGCCTGCTAATGGTCTACCAGTACACATAGCATGATAACTAGTAGTCTAGTAACAGAATATCAGCACTTATAGAATGAAAACTACAAACCTGGTAGCGGCATACCAGCACTTAAAGCATGAAAATTAATGGCCTGGTAATGGGATACCAGTACTTATAGAATGAAAACTACAAGCCTGGTAGAGGCATACGAGCACTTATAGGACGTGGTAACGGGATACCCGTACTTATAGAATGAAAACTAAAAGCCTGGTAGCGGCATACCAGCACTTTTAGCATGGAAAGTAATGGCCTGGTAACAGGATACCAGTACATATTGAATGGAAACTAAAAGCCTGGTAGCGGCATACCAGCACTTATAGCATGAAAACTGGTAGTCTGGTAACGGAATACCAGCACTTATAGAATGGAAACTAAAAGCCTGGTAGCAACATACCAGCACTTTTAGCATGAAAATTAATGGCCTGGTAACGGAATACCCGAGACTAAAAGCCTGGTAGCGGCATACCAGCATTTAGAGCATAAAAAGTAGAGGCCTGGTAACGAGATACCATACTTAAGATAGGAAACTAAACGCCTGGTTGTGGCTTACCAACACTTACAGCTTGAAAACTAATGTCCTGGTAACGGGATACCCGCACAGATACAATGGAAACTAAAAGCCTGGTAGAGGCATACGAGCACTTATAGGACATGGTAACGGGATACCAGTACTTATAGAATGAAAACTAAAAGCCTGGTAGCGGCATACCAGCACTTTTAGCATGGAAAGTAATGGCCTGGTAACGTGATACCAGTACATATTGAATGGAAACTGAAAGCCTGGTAGCGGCATACCAGCACTTATAGCATGAAAACTGGTAGTCTGGTAACTGGATACCAGTACTTATAAAATGGAAACTAAAATCCTAGTAGCGGAATACCCGCACTTTTAGTATCAAAATTAATGTATTGGTAAATGGATACCTGTATGTATAGAATGAAAACTACAAGCCTGGTAGCGGCATACCAGCATTTATAGCATGAAAATTAATGGCCTGGTAACGGGATACCAGTACTTATAGAATGAAAACTTAAAGCCTGGTAGCGGCATACCAGTACTTATAGCATGAAAACTGGTAGTCTGGTAACAGAATACCAGCACTTCTAGAAAGGAAAATAAATGCCTTGTAGCCGCATACCATGAAAACTAGTAGTCTGGTAATGAAATACCAGCACTTATAGAATGGAAACTAAAAGCCTGGTAGCGGAATACCAGCACTTTTAGCATGAAAATTAATGGATTGGTAACGGGATACCAGTATGTGTAGAATGAAAACTGCAAGCCTGGTAGCGGCATACCAGAACTTTTAGCATAAAAATGAATGGCCTGGTAACGGGATACCAGTACTTATAGAATGGAAACTAAAAGCCTGGTAGCGGCATACCAGCACTTTTAGCATGAAAACTAGCAGTCTGGTAACGGAATACCAGCACTTATAGAATGGAAACTAAAAGCCTGGTAGCGGAATACCAGCACTTTTAGCATGAAAATGAATGGCCTGGTAACGGGATACCAGTACTTATAGAATGGATACTAAAAGCCTGGTAGCGGCATACCAGCACTTTTAGCATGAAAACTAGTAGTCTGGTAACGAAATGCCAGCACTTTTAGAATGGAAACTAAAAGCCTGGTAGTGGCATACCAGCACTTTTAGCATGAAAATGAATGGCCTGGTAACGGAATACCAGCACTTATAGAATTGAAACTAAAAGCCTGGTAGCGGCATACCAACACTTTTAACATGAAAACTAGTAGTCTGGTAACGAAATGCCAGCACTTTTAGAATGGAAACTAAAAGCCTGGTAGCGGCATACCAGCACTTTTAGCATGAAAATGAATGGCCTGGTAACGGGATACCAGTACTTATAGAATGAAAACTGGCAGTCTGTTAACAGGATACCAGTACTTATAGAATGGAAACTAAAAGCCTGGTAGCGGAATACCAGCACTTATAGCATGAAAACTGGTAGTCTGTTAACAGGATACCAGTACATATAGAATGAAAACTAAAAGCCCGGTAGCGGCATACCAGCACTTTTAGCATGGAAAGAAATGGCCTGGTAACGGGATACCAGTACATTTTGAATGGAAACTAAAATCCCTGGAGTGGCATACCAGCACTTCTAGCATGAAAATTAAGGGCCTGGTAATGGGATACCAGTACTTATAGAAAGGAAACTAAAAGCCTGGTAGCGGCATACCAGCACTTATAGCATGAAAACCAGTAGTATGGTAACAGAATACCGGCACTTCTAGAATGAAAAATAAATGCCCTGTAGCCGCATACCATGAAAACTAGTAGTCTGGTAATGGAATACCAGCACTTATAGAATGGAAACGAAAAGCCTGGTCGCGGCATACCAGCACTTTTAGCATGAAAATGAATGGCCTGGTAACGGGATAACAGTACTTATAGAATGGAAACTAAAAGCCTGGTAGCGGCATACCAGCATTTAAAGCATGAAAACTAGTAGTCTGGTAACGGAATACCAGCTCTTATAGAATGGAAACTAAAAGCCTGGTAGCGGCATACCAGCACTTTTTGCATAAAAAATGAATGGCCTGGTAACGGGATACCAGTATTTATAGAATGGAAACTAAAAGCCTGGTAGCGGCATACCAGCACTTTTAGCATGAAAATGAATGGCCTGGTAACGGGATACCAGTACTTATAGAATAGAAACTAAAAGCCTGGTAGCGGCATACCAGCACTTTTAGCATGAAAATGAATGGCCTGGTAACGGGATACCAGTACTTATAGAATGGAAACTAAAAGCCTGGTAGCGGCATACCAGCACTTTTAGCATGAAAATGAATGGCCTGGTAACGGGATACCAGTACTTATAGAATAGAAACTAAAAGCCTGGTAGCGGCATACCAGCACTTTTAGCATGAAAATGAATGGCCTGGTAACGGGATACCAGTACTTAGAGAATGGAAAATAAAAGCCTGGTAGCGGCATACCAGCATTTAAAGCATGAAAACTAGTAGTCTGGTAATGGAATACCAGCACTTATAGAATGGAAACTAAAAGCCTGGTAGCGGCACACCAGCACTTTTAGCATGAAAATGAATGGCCTGGTAACGGGATACCAGTACTTATAGAATGAAAACTAGAAACCAGGTAGCGGCATACCAGCACTTTTAGCATGGAAAGTAATGGCCTGCTAATGAGATACCAGTATTTATAGCATGAAAACTAGTAGTCTGGTAACAGAATATCAGCACTTATACAATGGAAACTAAAAGCCCGGTAGCGGCATATCAGCACTTTTAGTATCAAAATTAATTAGATTTAGAGCATATAAAGTAGTGGCTTGGTAACGAGATACCATACTTAAGATAGGAAACATGGCATACCAGCACTAACAGCATGAAAACTAATGGTCTGGTAACGGGATACCCGCACATATAGAATGGAAACTAAAAGCCTGGTAGTGGCATACCAGCACTTATAGCATGAAAACTAGTAGTCTGGCAACAGAATATCGGCACTTATAGAATGGAAACTAAAAGCCATGTAGCGGCATACCAGCACTTTTAGCATGAAAATTAATGGTCTGGTAACGGGAAACCAATACTTATAGAATGGAAACTAAAAGCCTGGTAGAGGCATACCAGCACTTATAGCAAAAAACTAGTTGTCTGATAACGGGATACCCGCACTTATAGAATGGTAACTAAAAGCCCAGTAGTTGCATACCAGCACTTTTAGCATGAAAATGAATGGCATGGAAATGGGATAAGTATTTATAGAATGGAAACTAAAAGCCTGGTAGAAGCATACCAGCACTTAAGGCATGTGGTCTGGTAACGGGATACCAGTTCTTATAGAATTAAACTAAAAGCCTGGTAGCGGCAAACCAGCACTTATAGCATGACAATTAATGGCCTGGTAACAGGATACCAGTACTTATAGAACTGAAACTAAAAGCCTCGTAGCAGCATACCAACACCTATAGCATGAGAATTAATAGCCTGGTAACATACCAGTTCTTATAGAATAGAAACTAAAAGCCTAGTAGTGTAAACCAGCACTTTTAGCATGAGAAATAATAGCCTGGTAATGGAATACTGGTACTTATAGAATGGCAACGAAAGCCTGGTAGCAGGTATACCAGCACTTATAGCATGAAAACTAGTGGCCTGGTAACGGGAAAGCAGTACTTAGAGACTGGAAACTAAAAGCCTGGTAGCGGCATACCGACATTTATAGCAAGAAAACTAGTTGTCTGGTATCGGGATACCCGCACTTATAGAATGGTAACTAAAAGCCAGTAGTGATATACCAGCACTTTTAGCATGAAAATTAATGGCCTGGTAACGGGAACTAAAAGCCCGGTAGAGGCATACCAGCATTTTTAGCATGAGAATTAATGGTCTGGTAACGGGACACCAGTACTTATAGAATAGAAAATAAAAGCCTAGTAGTGGTATACCAGCACTTTTAGCATGAAGATTAATGGCCTGGTAATGGGATACCAGTACTTATAGAATTTAAACTAAAAGCTTGCAAAATTGGTAGCAGCATAACAGAACTTATAGCAAGAATAGTGGTCTGGTAATGGTATACCAGCACTTATAAAATGGAAACTAGTAGCCTGGAAAAGGGATATCAGTACTTAAAGAATGTATTGAATGTTGTTTAACGGCTCATCAACACAGTATAGGTTATTTTAGAGCCGCCCCAGAGAGAGGGGAAGGATACATAGGAATCCGGGAACCTGCCCTACTCTTATTATCAATAGATTCCTATGGTTCTTTAACGTGCTCGGAGGATAGACCGATACACGGGACCGCCCGGTTTACATCCCAATCCGACGGACGAGGCTAAGGGAAAGTGTCTTGCCCAAGAACACACAGAGGGAACTCAGTGGCACCACGGAGGATTTAACCCGGGGCCTCCGGTTACAAATCCGCCGCGCTACCGACTGCGCCACGCCTTAAAGAATGGAAAATAGTAGCCTGGGAATAGAATAAATGCACTTACAGAATGGAAACTGGTATTTTGGTAAAGGGACACCAGTACTTATAGAATGGAAACTAGTAGCCTAGAAAAGGGGTACCAGTACTTAAAGAATGGATCTAGTAGTCTAGTAATAGAATACATGCACTTACAGAATGGAAACTGGTATCTTGGTAAAGGGATACCAGTACTTATAGAATGGAAACTAGTAGCCTGGAAAAGGGATACCAGTACTTATAGAATGGAAAATAGTAGCTTGGTAAAGAGATACCAGTACTTATTGAATGGAAACTAGTAGCCTGGAAAAAGTATACCAGTACTTATAGAATGGAAACTAGTAGCCTGGAAAAGGGATACCAGTACTTATAGAATGGAAACTAGTAGCCTGGAAAAAGGGTACCAGTACTTATAGAATGGAAACTATTAGCCTGGAAAAGGGATACCAGTACTTTAGAATGGAAACTGGTAGCTTGGTAAAGAGATACCAGTACTTATAGAATGGAAACTGGTAGCTTGGTAAAGGGATACAAGTACTTATAGAATGGAAACTAGAAGCCTGGAAAAGAGAAACCAATATTTATAAAATGGAAACTGGTAGCTTGGTAAAGGGATACCAGTACTTATAGAATGGAAACTAGTAGACCGGAAAAGGGATATCAGTACTTATAGAATGGAAACTGGTACCTTGGTAAAGAGATACCAGTACTTATAGAATGGAAACTGGTAGCTTGGTAAAGGGATACCAGTACTGATAGAATGGAAACTAGTAGACCGGAAAAGAGATACCAGTACTTATAGAATGGAAACTGGTACCTTGGTAAAAAGATACCAGTACTTTTAGAATGGAAACTAGCTTGGTAAAGGGATACCAGTACTTATAGAATGGAAACTAGAAGCCTGAAAAAGAGATACCAGTACTTATAGAATGGAACTAGTAGCCTAGAAAAGAGATACCAGTACTTATAGAATGGAAACTGGTAGCTTGGTAAAGAGATACCAGTACTTATAGAATGGAAACTGGTAGCTTGGTAATGAGATACCAGTACTTATAGAATGGAAACTGGTAGCTTGGTAAAGAGATACCAGTACTTTTAGAATGGAAACTGGTAAAGAGATACCAGTACTTATAGAATGGAAAATGGTAGCTTGGTAAAGGGATAGATTCCAGTAGCCTGGAAAAGAGATACCAGTACTTATAGAATGGAAACTGGTAGCTTGGTAAAGGGATACCAGTACTTATAGAATGGAAACAGTAGACTGGAAAAGGGATGCCAGTACTTTTAGAATGGAAACTGGTAGCTTGGTAAAGAGATACCAGTACTTATAGAATGGAAACTGGTAGCTTGGTAAAGGGATACCAGTACTTATAGAATGGAAACTAGTAAAGAGATACCAGTATTTATAGAATGGAAACTGGTAGCTTGGTAAAGGGATACCAGTACTTATAGAATGGAAACTGGTAAAGAGATACCAGTACTTATAGAATGGAAAATGGTAGCCTGGAAAAGAGATACCAGTACTTATAGAATGGAAACTGGTAACTTGGTAAAGAGATACCAGTACTTTTAGAATGGAAACTGGTAAAGAGATACCAGTACTTATAGAATGGAAACTGGTAGCTTGGTAAAGGGATAGATTCCAGTAGCCTGGAAAAGAGATACCAGTACTTATAGAATGGAAACTGGTAGCTTGGTAAAGGGATACCAGTACTTATAGAATGGAAACAGTAGACTGGAAAAGGGATACCAGTACTTTTGAGAATGGAAACCGGTAGCTTGGTAAAGAGATACCAGTACTTATAGAATGGAAACTGGTAGCTTGGTAAAGGAATACCAGTACTTATAGAATGGAAACTAGTAGCCTGGAAAGAGATACCAGTACTTACAGAATGGAAACTAGAAGACTGGAAAAGAGATACCAATACTTATAGAATTGAAACTGGTAACTTGGTAAAGGGATACCAGTACTTATAGAATGGAAACTAGTAGCCTGGAAAAGGGATATCAGTACTTATAGAATGGAAACTAGTAGCCAGGAAAAGGGATACCAGTACTTATAGAATGGAAACCAGTAGCCTGGAAAAGAGATACCATTATTTATAGAATGGAAACTGGTAGCATGGTAAAGGGATACCAGTATTTAGTACTTAAAGATTGGGAACTGGTAGCTTGGTAAAGAGATACCAGTACTTATAGAATGGAAACTGGTAGCTTGGTAAAGAGATACCAGTACTTAAAGAATGAAAACTGGTAGCTTGGTAAAGAGATACCAGTACTTAAAGAATGGAAACTGGTAGCTTGGTAAAGAGATACCGGTACTTAAAGAATGGAAACTGGTAGCTTGGTAAAGAGATACCAGTACTTATTAAATGGAAACAACTGGTAGCTTGTAAAGAGATACCAGTACTTATAGAATGGAAACTGGTAGCTTGGTAAAGTGATACCTGTACTTATAGAATTGAAACTGGTAGCTTGGTAAAGAGATACCAGAACTTATAGAATGGAAACTGGTAGCTTGGTAAAGAGATACCAGTACTTATAGAATGGAAACTGGTAGCTTGGTAAAGAGATACCAGTACTTATGGAATGGAAACTGGTAGCTTGGTAAAGGGATACCAGTACTTATAGAATGGAAACTGGTAGCTTGGTAAAGAGATACCAGTACTTAAAGAATGGAAATGATACCAGTACTTAAAGAATGGAAACTGGTAGCTTGGTAAAGAAATACCAGTACTTATAGAATAGAAACTGGTAGCTTGGTAAAAAGATACCAGTACTTATAGAATGGAAACTGGTAGCCTGGAAAAGGGATACCAGTACTTATAGAATGGACACTGATAGCTTGGTAAAGAGATACCAGTACTTAAAGAATGGAAACTTGTAGCTTGGTAAAGAGATACCAGTACTTAAAGAATGGAAACTGGTAGCTTGGTAAAGAGATACCAGTACTTAAAGAATGGAAAGTTGTAGCTTGGTAAAGAGATACCAGTACTTACAGAGTGGAAACTGGTAGCTTTGTAAAGAGATACCAGTACTTATAGAATGGAAACTGGTAGCTTGGTAAAGAGATACCAGTACTTATAGAATGGAAACTGGTAGCTTGGTAAAGAGATACCAGTACTTATAGAATGGAAACTGGTAGCTTGGTAAAAAGATACCAGTACTTATAGAATGGAAACTGGTAGCTTGGTAAAGAGATACCAGTACTTAAAGAATGGAAAGTTGTAGCTTGGTAAAGAGATACCAGTACTTACAGAGTGGAAACTGGTAGCTTTGTAAAGAGATACCAGTACTTATAGAATGGAAACTGATAGATTGGTAAAGAGATAGCAGTACTTATAGAATGGAAACTGGTAGCTGGTAAAGAGATACCAGTACTTATAGAATGGAAACTGGTAGCTTGATAAAGAGATACCAGTACTTAAAGAATGCAAAGTTGTAGCTTGGTAAAGAGATACCAGTACTTATAGAGTGGAAACTGGTAGCTTGGTAAAGAGATACCAGTACTTATAGAATGGAAACTGGTAGCTTGGTAAAGAGATACCAGTACTTATAGAATGGAAACTGGTAGCTGGTAAAGAGATACCAGTACTTATAGAATGGAAACTGGTAGCTTGGTAAAGAGATACCAGTACTTATAGTATGGAAACTGGTAGCTTGGTAAAGAGATACCAGTACTTAAAGAATGGAAACTAGCTCTGCTCACAGACCTTATACAAAGGGCAATACCTCTTAATTTGAATGAAGACAGACTATGATTCTCAAATGCATTGCTCTCTATCTTTGTCTCAAGTTTCATTCCAGTCCCATTAAGAGATTTCAAGTAATGCTACAGAAAAAATAATCCCCACGGACGGGAGGACAGAAGGACGGACAGACAAAGCGGCGACTATACATTCTCCCAAAAAACTTCCAAGAGTAAAAACAGATAAGGTTTGGTTTGAAAATACCAACAACCTCAATGTTAGTGAAAAACATACGCATTACATCATGTTACACAAAAAGGCACAGACATGAAGTAAAACTTCATTTTTAATTTAGGGTCAAACATGAGAGAAGTCTCTGATGTAACTATAATTATTTGTGTGCTAGCTTCACAGACGTCTGTGGGCTCGGTAGCTCGGTGAATAAAATCTTAGTATCTACAGACAAGACTCTCTGTAACTGCACTCCATCTCATCCCTTACCTGCCCTAAAACTGCATGTCCATAATGAACATAACACACAACTTTGTTAACCAAAGTGGCCCATTTAAGTGATAAAAAAACTTTTCATTTTTTTTGACTATCTTCTCAAATCTTTCATATAAAGGATCATATTCAATACAAACACTTCAGATATATCTACAAATTAATAAGATTATAAGAACTTAGGTCAATAAAGAAAGTATCTACAACACAAAGTTTTAAAACTGACATTGTTTTTATAGTGTTTGGTAAATAAAGCTGTCATCTCCCACAAGTAGTTGTAAAATATGTCACAGTGACTCTAGGTTCAGTCAAATTTTTATTAAAGGGACACTGTCCGTAAGTAAGCAGATATTGAGCAAAACCAAATAACTGTCTGACTTTTATTCAGTGAAATGTATACATGAAAACATGAGGATAGACCCTAAAAAGTACGTAGGAATACATTTGTGAGTTTGAAAAAAAGTTTTATTATATGTAAATAAAGCGGGACCCACAATATTTACCTTTTCTGCGATCATTAGCGCATTAGGTTTTCACCATAGTATTATTGCGTAAATATGTATAGCCCACTTAGCTAAGTCGGGAGCGATGTCGACCACTCTACGCTCACGCACACTATTATTACTGCGAGTGTAATTCTAGTTTGGGCTGCGAGTTCAAACGCACAAAGCGGATTTTCATTTTTTTGTACCGCAATTCAATTCCGTAAACAATCTTGCTTTTAATAGTAAATATTCAATAATGTTTAGTGTGTAATGTTTGCGAACATAACTAGTGTGTGTTTTATAAGATGAAAGTTACGGACAGTGTCCCTTTAAGAGACTACTAAAGGGTTATGCAAAATTGATCTCTTAGAACAGGCGGTCACTTAATACCGGTGAATTTTAATTCAATACAATACAGCAGGAAACTGAAAAGTTGTTTCTTAAAGTAGGTCGTTCTATTAATAGAGATGGTCTCTTATAGAGGAATTTCAAAATAATACTGCTGAAAACTGAAATGGTGGTTTCTTAAAGTACGGGTCTATTAATAGAGTGGTTTCTTTAAGATCCTAGTAGAGGTGTTTTCTTGAGCAGATTTGACTGCAAACATTCATTTATAAATCAGCAAGTAAGTTTACCATGTGCATATACATTTTAATAAGAAAATAATAATGGAATTGAAAAAAAAGAAGATTTGTGTCTGAAATACAAGTGCAACTATCAGTGCATTTAAAAATAAAGACAATTCTCCACCCCAGCGAACACTTCTCTGCTGCCGATTTTGATAAAAGCAAGCTTGAAAGGAGGACATTTCCCTGTCTGAGGGACCAGATTGATGCTATGGACTATCATGCAGACAACTTTGACAAAAGTGCGGAAGACCATGTTGCAGCAATAATTGCGGCTCTTAAAAAAGACAACAACAACAAGACAGAGTGGTCAGTCATCATAATGTTATAGGGAATAGCCGACAAAACAAAACTGGCACAAAACAACTATTCAAATGAAAAGCACATACAGTATTTAAATAAAACTGGATAAATATCCATGTTCTCCAGGTTTTCTCTGATTGGTTCTTACTCATAAAAAAGTCAAGGAATCAACTGATCTTGATGCCAATGACGATAAAAAAAAATCCTAAAAATTCAAACTTTTGCATAGAAATAAAATAAATTGTTAACTTCAAAATAATTCCGATTTTATAGGTTAGTTCAAGCTACCCTCAGCAGCCTTAAAGGTTTAGAATTAAATTAAAACATTAAACACACTAATGTTTTAAACGCTTGTTTCTTGTTTTTAAATTTTCAAACTTAATTTAACTGGTACATGTACCTAAATCAGTTATATATATATAGCCGTGAAACAGGTATTTTTGATGGCAATTAAGAAACGCAAACTTTTCGAAATTGTTGAGAAATAAATATTTCACAGGCGAACATTGTTTTTAGGGCATTTTCAATGCAAAGTTCTGCTCCAACAAAATAATTTATATATCTTTTAAATTTCTTTTTTAAGTCGTTTTAATGTGTTAGATAAATCTCAACCCTGCAACTTTTATCAAAAATATGTATAGCTGACTGAAGTTATTGAGATTTTCTGCTGTCTCAGCAGCAATCATAGTTTACATGAGAAAAGACCCATCAAAAATGTATTTAGGCTGTAAATTATTTTATTTCTGAGTTGCTTTTCTAAACTAAGGTATTTATATTTACCACCAAAAACTCTAGTCCAAATGATAAAATACAGTGTATATAGATATTTTCAAAAAGTGTTTATGTAAATGCTGAAAAAACATGCTACTCAAATAATACAAATAATAATCATAATAAAAAATTGCCATGCTATGGTAATTATGTTGTACATATTA
This sequence comes from Cyrtodaria siliqua, assembly GCA_037043455.1. Classification (NCBI taxonomy): domain Eukaryota; kingdom Metazoa; phylum Mollusca; class Bivalvia; order Adapedonta; family Hiatellidae; genus Cyrtodaria; species Cyrtodaria siliqua. The sequence continues at coordinate 12,767 of JAWPHD010004183.1, read as the reverse complement.
TTTGATGAAGAGGAAAAAACACGCATAAAAAACACTGCAAACAAGACTGAGTACATAATCACACAGTTGCTAGCGGATAGAGAGAAGAAGAAAACAAACAAGACTGCACATGCAATAACACAGTGGCTAGTAGATAGCAAGAAGAAACAAACCTTTTCCTCCCAGATATCTTCATCCGAGTCAAAGTCATCACCAAACTTGGCAGACAAAACAGGTATACAGTTAGCACCCAAATTGAATAAAGAAGTGATTTATTTTAAACGTGTTAAGTGATTCAGCAGTGTTTACAAATGCATCAATTTCAAAATATTTTTCAAAATTCCAAAGATTAAGTTAATCGTTTTGTCTGAAATGCATTTTTTTTAAAAATGCGCTGTAATATGAAAATATTTTGCTCATAGCGCAATGCATCAATTGTTTCAAAGAGAGTATTGATTATGAAATGTATGCATGTGTAAACTTTGGTCATGTGATGTGATATAACCAATAACAGGCAGTAATATGTGTTATGCTGGAATGACCACAAAAGAGCCCTAATACTATGTGTACATGTACATGTAACCCCATGGAGACAAACTGATACAAATAAACATGTTATATTGCTTTTTGACTATTGGAGAAAAAGTGAAACAGTTAACTCGATATGTGTAACTTAATAATAACCTTAATTTTCCTAATTAAGGTCAAAGGGGGACTATTTTGCAGAAGAGGGCATTAGAAAACCATAAAATTAATGAAATATATATCTGCTCAAACTTAAACTGACCTTACTGAGGTGGACAAGATGGACATGGCTATGAACAGATGTGTTACAGGCCTAGAGCTATTGACGGATGTGTAACAGGCCTGGAGCTATTGATGTATATGTTACAGGCCTGAAGCTATTAAATTGCATTGCATGTTGTTTAAGTGCTCATCACCACAGTATAGGTTATTTAGAGTCGCCCCAGAGAGAGGGGAAGGATACATTTGAATCTGGGAACCGTGCCCTACTCTTATTATCGAATAGATTCCTATGGTTCTTTAACATGCTCGGAGGATAGACCGATACACATGACCGCCCGGTTTACGTCCCCATCCGACGGATGAGGCTAAGGGTAAGTGTCTTGCTCAAGAACACACCGACGGAACTCAGTGGCACCACGGAGGATTGAACCCGGGGCCTCCGGTTACAAATCTGCCGCGCTACCAACTGTGCCACGCCAGCCTCCTGAAGCTATTAAAAGATATGTAGCAGGCCTAGAGCTATTGATGGATATGTTATGGGCCTGGAGCTATTAATGGACATGTTACAGGCCTGGACTATTAGTAGATATGTAACAGGCCTGGATTTATTAATAGATATGTTATAGGCCTGGAGCTATTAATGGATATGTTACAGGCCTGCACTATTAATAGATATGTATTAGGCCTGGATCTATTAATATGTGTATCAGGCCTGGAGCTATTTATAGATGTTTATAGGCCTGGAGCTATTAATAGGTATGTTACAGGCCTGGAGCTATTACTAGATATGTTATAGGCCTGGAACTATTACTAGATATGTTACAGGCCTGGAGCTATTACTAGATATGTTATAGGCCTCGAGCTATTACTAGATATGTTACAGGCCTGGAGCTATTAATGGATAGCTGGGGCAGGGAACAGTTGTAATTACACACACAAGTGATGACATAACCGGGAAGTGATTTCACACATTTAATTATACATACCGCTCTGTCCGGTATAGGCTGGAATGGGTATTTTATGATTGGAGTTTGTCTAAATTACGTTTAAACAAGACTACAAACTATCTTTGCTTTTTTCAAACATCAGTTTAGGCATCATTTTGGCTTTAAGCAAAACAGGGTGTTAAATAGACTAATAGTATAAGACAGTTCATGTTTAGTTACATCATCTCAGTTTTAGTATAACTATGACAGTGTTAGTATAGCTATGACTGTCCTATGACTGCCAGGAAGGGCTATATCCAACAATGCACTCATCAGCTTTATCCTTTATCTCCACTTACTTTGGGATAAAATCATGGATTTTCGACTTTTCGAGTTTGCAAACATCTGCACTCCTCAATTTCCCCCCTCCTCCCTTGGAATAATACAAGGCACAAGATGGCCACTGTAATGACTAATACAAGGCACAAGATGGCCACTGTACTGACTAATACAAGACACAAGATGGCCACTGTACTGACTAAAACAAGGCACAAGATGGCCACTGTACTGACTAACATGGTTCTTATACCAATAGAAGAATGGCATGTATATTCTGAAAATCTGAAGGGAAATAAACAAGGACCAGAGTGTTTTTCGTCAGTTCAACACTACCTCTTTAGAACAAGCAAACTTGTCTGAACTGTGTTCGCCCAAATATGGTGCAACATATCATCTATTGATCATAAATACACATATCAAGTTTCATTTCATTATCTCAAGCGGTTTGGAGTCTGGCTTTGACACAAAAACTGACCAATGACCTTGACCTTAAACATGCGACCCTAATTAACACCGTCTCTTGAGAATACATACATACATAAAGTTCAAGGGCAATAACTCTTAACAAATGCGAGTTGATTTTGTTCATGGTGAAAATCGGCAACTGTTACAAAAGTTATCACATTCACAACATGAAATTCTTTATTTTTTCCATTGTCAAGAGCAATAAGGCCACAAAAAATTAATTACCTGGTTCTCAGGCCACTTTTTCTGAGAAGAGATGCGGGCGAGCGCATTTTTTTTACAATTTTACAGTGGTCAACAGACACGCGGACGAATTGTTTTTTATCCAAACTTTTAATTCCAATGCATGTATTGATGCAAAATATCTCGAAATACATGTGCATTAATCAGTTGGATCAGCTCATCTCTATTGTCGATCATTACCTTATCATTTCTTCCCGACTTTATATGCTTCTTTCAATCACAATAAGTCTGTATATTTGTATTAGATTCAATCGACTCGATGACACCGCCATTATTGCATGTTGTTGTGAGACTTTGTCGATTAGACGCTTGAATAAATCGCCTGTTCTGTAGCACCTACTAGTTCCAAGCATCTCAAGCGTCTGACTCTCCGAGATTGGTACCCGTACGACTGCAACACTCACAAGCCATCGAGCAGAGCGGCAGATAGTCGGCCGCGCACCAGTCTACCCACAAGGGGATTCCCCTGAGGTAGTTGCATGTAAAAACCGGAACGAACTTGGATGCGGAACGTTTTTTTTCGAAATTTCGGTAGCGCATTTCCAATTTTTATTTTATTACTTTTGAGATAAAATCGGCAATGCGGCACCAAAAAAAGACATGCAGGCGGGCCCGAGAACCAGGTAATTATTTTTTTATGGCCTAACTCCCAATTTTGGTCATTGTCAAAATCGTCCGAGATCTTATTAAAATGAACCTTCGATTTAAATTTGGTGAAAATTAGAAACCGTTGACCTTAGATATCACCTGCACAAGCTGAAATTCTGCTATGTCTAACAATCAATCCCAATAACTATTAAACCCTTAGCCTGCTATGAATGTATAATGGACTGTCCTTTCTTTGAATTTGGACCATTTGGAGTTACTCGAAGGCTGATCTGGGTTTACACTGGCTGCAAAGGCTGTTGTAGTCGCCCTTAGCCGGCTAAGAGTCAACACCAGTTTCAACTTTGCTCATTGTAAAACTGTTCTGAGATCTTAGTGGAACAAACCTTGATGTCAAATTTGGTGTAAATTGAAACCAATTAGCAAAAATTACTGTGTTTTAACTCCTATCTAGATGATGCATCAGTACAACACCTGATATGACTAGGTTTCAAACTGGTAAAAATAAAAAATAATGTATTGCTCGGTTGTGAGGGGGTACGGAATGAAAATGTCTTAGGCTCTTTTTTATAACAAGCTTGTACTACACGTAACCTTTCTAGCATGTGGCAATTAAAAAGTTTAAATCGCTCCTAGTACCATATGAATCACTCAGAAAACATAGGAATATGTTAACGACAAATCTTTAGGGTGAGAATTAACTTAAGCCTATGGCATGCACGTGACAAACAGTGGAACATACTCAACTATATGTGAGGATACCTAGTATGCACGTGAAAAACAGCTGAACATACTCAATCGTATGTGAGGATGCCTGGCATGCACGTGACAAACAGCTGAACATATTCAACCAGCATGTATGCGACAAACAGTTGAAAATATTCAACCATTTTTGAGGATACCTGGTAAGCACGTGACAAACAGCTGAACATTTTCAATCATGTCTGAGGATACCTGGCATGCACATGACAAACAGTTGAACATATTTAAACATATATGAGGATACGTGGCATGCACGTGACAAACAGCTGAACACATTCGACCATATGTGAGAATACATATTGCTTCAAAATGTGATCATCGGAATAAATAGTCTGATTTGCACATCATACAAAGTGTTCAAGCATTTCTTGTGACGCACAGAGTTTCACCCCTTACCTCATTTTTTGATTTCAAATCGGGCTTCTTAATGCATAAAATAAATAATTAGTAGTCAACATGTATAAACATGGTCTAAAATGTATGTAATATTGAAAATATTAGACAGTTTCTACAGAGTTGCCACCACCAAAGTTCCTACAACGTATTCAAATATGCATTTATGTAAAAAAGAAAGCTTTTAGAAGATCAGAGATAATATACGAATGCATTAATAAAATGATAAAGCCATTCTCGTCTATGAATTTCATCAGCTTTACAGAATGAAAATCAACAGGACCATTGTGAAAGAAATGAAAATAGTCAGAACTTATCATTTCCTCGCATTTTACAGCGATAAATGTTTTGTTTCTGTCAACAGTTTCATTTATTCGTGCAACCAGTTTTCCTTCTTTCTTAAAGGGACTGAAGGCAATTTGGATTATTACGACAAAGCCATATTTACTGACCAGTAATTTGCATTGCTAATGCTTTAGTAATTTTTGAGTTTTTAATAAACTGATTTAAAAAGTAATTATTCCCCTTTAAATAATACCGAACAATTTTAATACAATAAAAAACATCCCTTTAGTTATTCAGTTTTGCTGTCAGTTGTATATATAATTAAATAAAAATGTAGCTTTTTCTTCCCAAAGACTTAAAGTTCCATTTATTACCTTTTTTTATCAATAACAAAAAAAAAAGAAATGTAAATAGACAATATTTCAACTGGTTGGAAGACAAATTGAATTGAATTGAATGTTGTTTAACGGCTCACCAACACAGTATAGGTTATTTAGAGCCGCCCAAGAGAGAGGGGAAGGATACATAGGAATCCGGGAACCTGCCCTACTCTTATTATCGAATAGATTCCTATGGTTCTTTAACATGCTCGGAGGATAGACCGATACACGGGACCGCCCGGTTTACGGACGAGGCTAAGGGAAAGTATCTTGCCCAAGAACACACCGACGGAACTCAGTGGCACCACGGAGGAATGAACCCGGGGCCTCCGGTTACAAATCTGCCGCGCTACCGACTGCGCCACGCCAATTTACACACCTATATATTTTACATAAACTAAAAGCACATTACGATCAGGGTCTTCCCCGGGCCATTAAGGAATAGTGGCACCACTACTGGTGCTTGCCACTACTCCTTAATTCTGCCACTACTCCTTAAATTCTTGCCACTATCCCTTAACTTTTCAAAGTTTCAAACTTGTAGTTCAATCCATTTGCATATGTTGCTATGAATATTGCGATGCTGAATAGATGGATTCTAACATATCTGCAATAAAATATTTTTAAACTAACTTTTCAAAACTGATGATGATCCAATTACAAGCTGTACATTTGTAAATAAAACATTGTTAAAAAGTAACAATCTGTAACAAAAACCATTTAGTCACTAAAGAAAGTATACTAACCAGAAGTCAAATGACATAATATTCAAATTTTCATAAAAAAAAAGCTTTTCTTTGTTTTTGTGATCGAATGAATAACCATCTCTATGTTTAAAATGCCTCTACTCCTTAAAATATTTATGTGGAAGGCCCTGATGGTGCTTTTTGTTTTGTTTTATATGTATTCCGCCTCCCAGATCACCTCCAGCCCCTTCCATCAAGACCTACATTCCTGCTGGAATGGAATACTACTCACCCCAGCAAGGCTGATGAAACACACACTAATCAAGATGCACATATGTTAACCCTATACCTAGCAGAATATGAATCCTTTTCAGTATTGTACCCAGAGATCAGGTTTAACAGGGGAGATAATTTACAAATGTTAAGAGTTTATCTCTGACATCACTATGCTAAATTAAACATGAACTTATAGAGAGGGACAAAAGCAAATCCAGATAAGAATCATGGGAGGTTTATTCTGTTATTCGAAAAGAAAATCAACCAGCAACACATATCTGTATGAGATTGCATAGAGAAAACACCAGATTTGGTGCACAAAAAAAACTACTAATTCGCAGTCGGTAATATGTCATGGCTGCCTCTTGGTACAAAACTGAATTTCCCAGACACAACTTTCAAATTATACACAACATATTATACACAAACACAACTACACAAATCAGACATGTACCTTCTTCCTGTGGTCATCCATGGCTGAGCTGATATCAGTGTCGTCTGCCCATGAGTCCTGTCTGTCCCCGGGAGCTGACGCCTTACTGACTGTCTGGTTATCGGAATCATCTGGAACATAACATGAAAGGGATGAATTGAATTGAATTGGGTTTTAAGGCGCACCAACACATGAAAGGTTATATGGCACCTAACAGGTATGAACATGCCAGGCTCATCCTCCATGTACATCGAGATAAAATATGGAAAATGGGCCTAGAACCTTCTCACCTTGAACTACAGAGTTGCTGCAAATTCTATCTCGTAGAAACTCCATTTACGCTGCAGCCACGTTTATTGTTTTTCTGCCACTGCTCTTTTGATGTGAGCGAGATGGCACCTGAAACAATGCAGGGATCATGATGAAGATCTTTAATGAACATGAACAAAAAACAAGAGGTCAATGATCTTGAAGCTCTACTGATAGGTTTTTGATAGCTAGATCAGTATTCCCGTGAAGTTTCATGAAAATCCGTCAAGTAGTTTCAGAGGAGTAGTCGCTACAAGTTTTCAGTATATAACTCTATGTAAACAAAGATGGCCGCTGACAGCCATGTTTAACATCGAATCAAAACGATTTTCCACAAGGACCAACATCATGTCAAACTGATCATTTTAGAAAAAGTCCCATATCAATATCACTTATAGTTTTCAAGAAGTAGTCGCTACAAACTTGTTTTTTGAAAATCTATTTTTAGCCATGGGGGCCATCTTGAATTTCCGGTCGATCTGAAGATTTGCTAGGATCAACTAGACATCAAGAGCAACATTCTTGTGAAGTTTCATGAAAATCCGTCAAGTAGTTTCAGAGGAGTAGTCGCTACAAGTTTTCATTATATAACTCTATGTAAAAAAAGATGGGCAGCCATGTTTAACGTCGAATCAAAATAATTTTCGACAAGGATCAACATCATGTCATACTGATCATTTTAGGAAAAAGACGCATATCAATATCACTTATAGTTTTCAAGAAGTAGTCGCTACAATCTTGTTTTTTGAAAAATTATTTTTAGCCGTAGGATCAATTAGACATCAAGAGCAACATTCCTGTGAAGTTTCATAAAAATCCGTCAAGTAGTTTCAGAGGAGTAGGCGCTACAAGTTTTCATTATATAACTCTATGTAAACAAAGATGGCCACTAGCAGCCATGTTTAAGTCGCATCAAAATAATTTTCGACAAGGATCAACATCATTTCATACTGATCATTTTAGAAAAAGTCCCATATCATTATCACTTATAGTTTTCAAGAAGTACTCGCTACAAACTTGTATTTTGAAAATCTATTTTTAGCTGTGGTGGCCATCTTTAATTTCCGACCAACCTGAAATGTTGCTACGATCATTTAGACATCAAGAGCAATATTCCGGTGAAATTTCATGGAAATCCGCTGAGTAGTTTCAGAGGAGTAGTTGCTACAAGTTTTTACTTAATAACTCTATGTAAACAAAGATGGCCACTGGCAGCCATGTTTACCGTCGAATCAAAACGATTTTCAACAAGGACCAACATCATGTCGTGTTGATCATTTTAGAAAAAGTCCCATATCAATATCACTTATAGTTTTCAAGAAGTAGTCGCTACAATCTTGTTTTTTTAAAAATCTATTTTTAGATTTGGTGGCCATCTTGGACTAGACTTCATGGGCAACATTTCTGTAAAGTTTCATGAAAATCCATTCAGTAGTTTCAGAGGAGTAGTCGCTACAAAAAAAAGTTTACGGACAGACGGACGGACGGACGCCGCACCACGGCATAAGCTCTGCTGATCTCTGATCAGTAGAGCTAATGATAAAATGAACATGAATTTAGGGGGATTCTACCCCTCTGCCTACCCTGCCAAAGGGATCTGCAGTGGCCCTATTCTTTGCCCCGTGACCAAACGGGGCCCCCGGGAACCACACGGGGCATCCTAGAGTCAGTCATCTGGAACATATAATTATATAGAGATGAGATCTAGTGTAAATGTTAACATTTTGTGATATACTAACATACAGACTTCTGTATGGATGTAAGCCATTGTGGTGGCCATGTCTTGATTTTGCTATTACAAGAGGCTTGACAAAACGCACCTTTATTTGCATGACTTCATTATCAAAACTCACCATCCTCGACCACTTCTTGCATTGGCATGCCAAGCAACTCGGAGTCTGTATTGTCCTTTATTGAGAAATTGTCCCTGGGTGTGGTATGACAGCTGGGCGGGAGAGAACCAGCACCTCTGGGCGTGCTGGGCACACTACCTCCCAGCGCTCCAGGTCTTCGCTTGAGGTTGTGATCATAAACGAGCTGGGAACAGCCGTGGTGACCCTTCATCATTGCACAATCCTCCGCCGTCCAACCTGCACAAGATAAAGGATGAATGTATAATTCACTCAGATTAATTATATATAGAGAGATTATTTAACTGCTTTGATCGATTATAGCGAAATCCTTCATTAGATGGTGGGCGAGTGGTTCTTTTCACAGCCACGTTTCGCTGAAATCTGGCCAGAGGCTCAGGAGAACTAGACTGTACAAAGTTAGTGTATTAAAACCTTCAAAGGGCCATAACTCTGCCAAAATTCATTCAACTGCAACAGGGTGCAGTTTCACTGAAATTCGACCAAATGAAGGTCCTATAGTTTCACGAGGCAAAATACAACATCTTTGAAAGAAATCAAGGGCCATAATTCCGGTGTTATTAATCCGATTTGGTTGGTTTTCAAACTTTCCAAGCTTTCATTGATATCAACAATGTGGTAAAGTTTGGAAAAGAAAAGATCGGATGAAAAATTAAATCAAAACGAGGCAAAATACAGCATTTTTAACTAAATCAAGGGCCACAACTCTGGTGTTACCAATCTGATCTGGCTAGTTTTTGACTCGTTCGAGCTTTCATTGATATCAACAATCTGGTAAAGTTTTAAAAAGATTGGATGGAAAATGAAGGCCCTATCATGTTAACAAGGCCAAATTATAGCATATTTTAGAAAAGCAAGGGCCATAACTCCAGTGTAAATGGTCCGCTCTTGCTGGTTTTCAAACTCGTCCGAGCTTTTATTGATATCAACAATCTTGTAAAGTTTGAAAAAGATCGGATGAAAAATGAAGGCCCTATCGTCTTAACGAGGCAAACTATAGCAATTTTAACTAAATAAAGGGCCATAACTCTGTTGTAAATAGTTCAAACTCGCTGGTTTGCAAACTCGTCCGAGCTTTTATTGATATCAACAAACTGTTAAAGTTTGAAAAAGATCGGATGAAAAATGAAGGCGCTATCGCGTTAACGAGGCAAAAGTTGACGGACGACGGACAACTCGACATCCCATAAATAAGGGTTGCATATAGTTATTCACTATGCTGTTGTAGACTTTTTAATCCCAGTACATGTGGTAACACGAAATTCATAAATTTTGAAGTTCAGATTTGAACTTTTGAGCCATTTCATTCAATTTAATGTATTTAATATAACTATATTGCAAAACTTACATCCTAAGTTGCTCAACTGCTTCTGACAGCCAAACATGTATTCTATCAATAATGGAACTTTGAGAGAATAACAGTTTGTGTGTTATGTGTTGTTTTATTCCGTTTTCCGAAAGGAAATGTCTAATGTAGCCATGTACCATATGACAAACAACAGCAAATATTACACACAATATATAGAGGAAATTTTCGAGTTGCGTTTCTTTTTTCCTTTCGTATATAATTATGACATAAAGAGTGGTTCTTAACGAGATGTTTCGTATTCTAACCTTTAGAGTCCTTTACGGCAGTATTAGCATTCTTTGAAAGGAGGAGTTTCACGTGATTTAAGGCATCTTCATTACACGCATGGTGAAGTGGCGTCCTGGAATATAGTATACATACGTGACATTATAGGAGAATTACATACCTGAGGGTGCAGACTAGGCGAAGACAGGGTTGCAATTGTATTTCCGAGGGTTGAAAATATATCCACCATACCTACAATCACCCTCACAGAAATGTTATATTTATTGTAGTATGCTGACAAATCCACTGCAGACCACTGTGAATTGCATGTAAGTTAAGGTCCCATATCAGTTTCTCTTTGATGGTTTCACTGAAGTTTGCATTCACAAGGTTTTTTAAAGTAGTCTTTTAACCAACCAAATGTTTTAATGAATTGTTTAAAACCTTAGAAACACAGCTAAATGCAAAGAATATTTTCAATCAAACTAAATACACAATTCCAACAAATAAATCAAGGTCCAAAGGGGTGTCCTACTTTTGGTGGGCGCACAAAAGAACGGACATCATTGTGTCAACTATGTTGAGCTTTGCGTTAAAGCGGCTCGGTACGAGACTCTAGAACACAGGTTTCACTGTCATTCAATAGCAATACAAACCTCATGTTGCCGTCAACCACATCTGGATTAGCTTTGTTTTCCAGCAGCAATCGCGTAATATCATCCCTCTTGCTCTGATCTAACACTGACAAGTGCAACGGTGTGTGACCATCCTGAAATACATTTGTACCAGTTTTTGTAAACAGCGCTGGTTAATAGTTAACCCTTAACCTGTTACATATATATAATGGACTGTTCTTTCTTTGAATTAAGACCATCCATTTATGTGACAAAGGGGTGTTTTAGGGGAAATGACTGATCAGCAGATGGACATGATCAACCTGCGAGTTATTCAGGCTGATCTGGGTTTACAATGGACGCAAAGGCTATTATAGTCGTGCTTAGCGGTTAAGGGTCAGAAGTCACCTACCACATCACCTATGAGTGATAGATTATTGTTTACAACATAAAATATATTGAATTAATGAGGAGATCATAGGGGCCAATTATCGAACTTGCCCGAGACATTGTGTCCATATACAATCTGACTAAGTCTGGAGAAAACTGGATAACAATTACCCAAGTTAAAGTCTGGACATCCTTAATTTTGTCAATTTTTATTATTCTCTAGCAAAACATTTGCACACTCTCTTTACTTACTTACACACCCAAAACTTAAATTTCTGCCTAATTCACTGATCCCAAACTTCAGAAAATGTCATGAACAGAAGTGTTTATTAGAAAATAATTATGCAGTATTTTATTTCAAACAATCTATGGCACAATATGACTGTTTAGTGACAGTATTATAACATGTGATTATTAAGCTGATCCGATTAAAAGGAAAATTATAGTGCACGGAATGGTCAATGCCCCGTGTTAAGAGCTTGTTTTTATTAATCTGCCAGTTCCTGTCCTACCTAGACCTTAATCAAGCGTCCTTCAAATATGTGTCAGACAAGCAGTTGTGGTCTAGTGGTAGTGTCGGATTGAAGGGTCATGTGTTCGATCTCCGCCATGACCATAGGTGTTGTGTCCCTGAGCTAGCACTTTTTCTGCATTTGCTTAGTATTGGTTTTACCCAGGAAGACATCGAGAGTTATTAAAATAAGTTCAGAGAGCTTTGTTACAATCGATGTAAAATAAATAAGTTCACACATACGTGAGAATGGTAACAGGAATGCTGCTTGGCCCCCATATTATGCGACAAGCCGTAAAACAGAATATGGCTATACTTGAATTAAGTATTTAATATGTTCGTCTATCCCGTACCTTGTTCTTCATGTCTAATTGCGCCCCTTCACTGATGAGCATGGCAGCAATGTTGGTGTACCCTCCTGACGCAGATGAAGGGCGGAGTTATCACGTGCATCTTTGCGTCGACATCGGCTTTGTATTCAGCATAGTTTTACACACGCGCCCTGGTTACACTCTACTGCCTGAAATATACAATATAACATAGCATTATACGGCGATCTTATTTAGTACAGCGTTAGGTGACGTTCATTACACAGCCATGCTACAGTCTGGTTCCACTCATCTCCTAAAATATACAGTACAATATTATAGGTTATTGAATTTGTATGGCTAAATATTACTTCGAACAAGTTGTTTTGGCAAAGGACGACGAGCTTGCGAGTCGTCCTGCGCCAAAGCAACGAGTTCCAAGTAATATTTAGCCATACAAATTCAATAACCTTTTTATTGTATACTTCATATTGTTTTCGATAATTGGTATGTATGACTATTACTTTTCATTGTATTTGTGGTTATTTTTATAGCTTTCGATGGAATTCTTATAATGTCATTCAGTTTCATTTGTGTGGATGATTATTTTTGCGTGAAAACGAGTAAGTCTAGACGTCAAATTGACGTCAGCTATTAAATACGTCTAAGCG